>DWMG01000157.1:0-24014 GCA_018244855.1 Elbella merops
GTTTAAGCAACATATTTCTTTATAATAGGTTTGGAAGTGATCAAACTTGGATCGTAATTCATTGATTACATTTTAAGTTTGAATTTTGCGTATGCCTCTTTATTCTATACAAATTTATAACTGATATTATAATTATGTTTAAAAATAAAACATTATACCTTTCTTGTGCTTCCTCTATTACCAGATCTGCTCGAAAATTATCTGAACAATGTCAGTACTAGTTGTTATATAATATCGCCTTTTGTTCTCCACTACCACTGACTCGTTGGTTATTTGCTGCGAGTGATATACACAACAACATTTTCTTTGTTCTGCCTGCAACAACAGGGAAGATAATAACCTTTTCCCGGTTTTGTCTATTCTTCTCGAAAAGACGTCAGAACACCCATTCCGAAATTTCCGCTTAAGTTACGAAATAGGAAAAACAGGAGATTGGATGCGAATATGTTGTAAACGTGATCATGTAACCATAACAATACATACAATGACATTCGTGCAATTTTGTAAAATAAATTATCGTTTTGAGTACGTTAAGTAAAATATGTTTTAATAATGAGTATGAAAATATTAATATCTATGAATGTCCTCGCTGTACATACTACGCAGTTATTTAAATTTGGGAAGGTATGATAACATATCGTGGGTTATGTACCTTGCCCATATGTATACCTTAAATACCACATGTTGACCTTGAAAATGTTCCGACAGGAAAAAGCTGAGTCGACTAAGCAACAACTCCATGATATCTACTCCCCGAAGACGGTTCCGGACTGCTGCGTCAGCAGCACGATTCACGATATTCAGAGCAAACCGAGCCAACAAGCTGAGAGCGAAGTCCTTCGCTAAGAAAGAGAAGAAGGCCACGCAGACACTAGCGATAGTGTTAGGTAATATATTATAGGCATAACCGGAACACATGCCAACTGATCGTAACTGATAAATTCTGTTCTTAAATATACCATACCCTCATCTTCCGTTGCTATACGGTAAATATGAAAGACTAAATAGCGGTATACAAAATAATGTTTAACAAATGACATGACAAATTAAACGTAACAGGTACCCCAGAGCATGTTTTGTTTTACGCTATTTTCACACACATGGGAAGGTGTAGATCTTCTGTTAAACTTTATCTTCGGTAACGCTGAAACTCTTCAGACTCAGACAGCTCCTTCATACAGCTCATGACACCGTAAACAAAACTTCTAAAAAGCGATAAGAAACAGAGAGAGTAGACGATCAGTCGTCTACAAAAAGCAATTCAAACAGCATCTTTTTGTTAAAAAAGAAACAAAAAAAATCATACTTCTATTTTTTCAGGTGTTTTTCTATTCTGCTGGGCACCATTCTTCACATGTTCCGTACTCGATGCAGTCTGCACCAAGTTCGGATGGAGCTACTCTCCGGGAGTCACGGTCTTCATCCTCACCACTTGGCTGGGTTACATCAACTCCTTTCTTAATCCGGTCATCTACACGATCTTCAATCCAGAATTCAGGAAGGCGTTCAGGAAAATTCTCCATTGCGGTTCTTAGCGCACAAACATTTACAACTTTATCCCTTGGAAATCATGGGATTAAAAGCCACTTTTCTCTATCGAAGTCCCACAGACTGTTTACGCTCCTAAGACTTTTCTACTCCTGTCTTTGTTATAAATAAGTTAGATTTCTAGACTAGTTCCTACTACCATTGTAAGTCATCATCATCATCTTCAACAATCCTTTTACGTAAAAAAGCCAAGTTCGGCTTGATTGACTTCACCAATCATTATGGAGAACTCTCATGATGTTTTCCTTCACTCTTATAACAATCCTAAATTCATAATAAGTATAACATAGGAATCTACATTCGTTTAAAAAAGTTCTTCTTGCAGGTCTTAGAATTTGCGTATTTTGAGTGCTCATTGAAATGCCTTTTTCGTTTTTTGTAGTGCGCTTGTGGCTACTTCGTGGCTCAAAAAGCAGTACCTACTATCGAATGAAGGCAGACGCTAAAAAGATTAAACATGAAATAACATAATGTTCTCAACAAGGTTTGTGAGTATATTCGGGACATAGTAAAATTATTATCAGGTGCAAGACTGCATAATTTAAAATTGAGTATACTCGTTTTACGGAGAACCCGGCTGGCGTATCTGTCACCATAAAAATTTAACGTTCAGAGAGTACGGGGTTCCATTTTAGACCAGGCTGGTCTCAATAAAAATTTAAATATTTGTTCCACATTTCAATAATGCTTTCCGTTATGCACTCATAACTGGATGTCCTTTTTAGATGTTATAACTACTGGGACTTATTACTATAGTAAATTCTTGTATAATTTTACAAATATCTACTTAAATAAAAACTATAAATATAAATAGTATAAGGTGTATAATATAGTGTATAAGTAAAGTGTGCATAATGGATACAAAGTGTTCGTTGCCATTCTTGTATAAAATCCTAACAACTTATACGTAAATGTTAGAAAATCTTCGCTGTAGTTGTGAATATTCTTTATAGGTGTATTTAAAGCAATAATAGTCATTCGTAATGAATATTCGTGTCCCTGTAAAAGCGTGTACTACATTAAATAAACTAATTATAATACAGTATAGTTATGAAGATAATTAGTTTATAAGAATACTTTGTTATAAAACTCAAATAGTTTTATTAGTTAACTAGTCAATGTTTTAATAAGTTGTTCTTTGAGCCAATCATTGTGGTCTATCATAGCAGACTGTTTACTCCAATACTGATGAGCGGGCAACACATGATGATAATAGACCAGTGGCGTAGCGTGGGTGTCGGCTGCCCGGGGCGGAAGACTATTTTTCCGCCCTCTTATTTAGGTATTTCAATTTAATGTATGGCATACATTACTAATAATAATTCTAAAGAACTTCTCGGCAAGAAAAGTCATCATTGTTTTGCATTATACAGATTAGATTTTAAATAAAACAGTTTATTTGATTGTTCACACTTTCCTTAAAGGGCCTTACTCGTACGGACCAGTCGCTACAAAATACGAGTATCATTCAAAGAAAGGGGATTCCCCGAATTTTTTTTATTATTTATTGTGAAATTTTCCCGAGCCCTAAAATGTGCCGCCCGGGGCGGGCCGCACTTATCAACCCCCTACGCTACGCCACTGTAATAGAGACTAACTTGCCTCTGGATTTTGTTAAGTAAATAGTAAATATTTAATAATAGTATAATAATAAATAGTAAATATCAAATATTTTTAGCATATGTAGTTAATAAAAATTTTGTTGAAATTGAAATTTTAAAAGTCTGTTAAGTTGAAGTCATTCTTATAAAAGTTGTGACGCTTACTTCCTTTTGAAACTTAATAACTAGTCGCTCTTTCGTTTGTAATATTATCAAAATTCATATTCCTGGATTGCACTTTCCACTCACTCATATTATTAAAATAAACTGCCTCCTTATTATAAAAAGGTCGGTACAAGCGTTATTTATTATTATTGCTTGAAACGGTACGAACTTTTTAAATAATATAACATCCACTGCCCGAATTCTCTGTTACAAACACACAGACGGGCCCTTGAACTATTACACAGTACCTACATTCAGGTCCATCATTGAACGCATGCACGCATGCATGCGATCCGAAATTCAAAAAGCAATCTGTCATCTCTACCGCCTTTAGTGAAATATAAATGCTACATACAAACTTTACTGCTTTGTGATAGTATTAAACCTCATTCAAATAGTCTGATGACGTTGGCCGTGATAATCGGGGGCCTTGATCAAGTATAATAATAAAAAAGTTACTATATTTCTCATTAATTATCACTAGAATTATTATAAATCCTTTTTACCAAACCATTTTTGCATCTGACTCCACTTACAGCGAAAGTTGTTAGGAGTTTTAAAGAATTTTACGACAACGACAACTGATGAGTTTCGTCATATTATTTTTGTAATATTTCTCGTACACGAATAAAACGAAGTACACAACGGTACGAAAACTTAATCTATTACTAAAGCAATTTATAAATTGGCAACGAATCGAAAGGCGGAAGAGGCATCCATTGTGAAAATGTCGAAGGTTTCCTTAGAACGCGAAGATATTTTGACGGATTAACTTTATCTCACGGAAGGCAAACTTTTGTATACAAAGGTCCCCCCTACAATAGCCACGTATCTAATAAATTGACTTAAAGATATTTTCACATGGCGAAGTTTCTAGAAGAATTCCTAGGACTGGGGAGATAGCGGAAAAAGTCTTGGTTTAGAAGGTTATCCTACAAAACAAGGTACAAATTAAAAACATTGCTACATATATAAAAAAGGACTTGAATCGAACAGCGAAGAATAGATAGATCTTTCTACCTGTATAAAAGCATGAATATGACTATTTAATAACAATATACTGTTTTACAAAGAGGTGAATCGTACAATGTTATATTATAAGTGAAAATTAAGAGTAACATATATCTCTCTCTCTTTTTCTCTCTCTCTCTTTTTATTTTACTCTAACCTACCTGGGACATTATTGCATTATAGTAATAAATACATCTGTATATAGACCACAGAGTAATAAAGAGACAAGATGATAATTTACATCTGTCATATTATAAAATAGCTTTACGAAAATTATTATAAAAGATAATAAAGTTCATATCTTTTATTTTATTATATTGTAAAAGTAAGTAGATAAATATTGTGACTTTCAAATTATTTATTGTAACTTGTGATTACAATTAAATAGTTAAATATGTATATGGTAACAAATGTGTAAATAATGTGAATAAATGTTTAGATGTGAATACAATTAAATTGATGTCAAAGTAAACAAGAAATTTTCTTTCTCACCTTAAAGATTATAAATAAAAATTTTAGTAAAATATACCGACTACGAAGACATTAATTTTTGAAACAAAAAGTACATAGAAAAGTAAGTAATAATTGCATATTTTTTGTTTTTTCGATATAATAAAGATAGATAAATAGGATATAATAGAAGTATTGCCTAAAAAAAACCTAATAAAAAAACAACACACACACACTAGTATATTATTCGTCTATTATTAGGCGATAACTAAAACTAAAAATTGTTAATTCCAAAATAAGACATCGAATAATATTAATTTCCTCAAATTCCGTGAATACCTAGAAATAAAGTTTAAAGACTTAAAAATTGCCCACGTCTAAGTATTACAATAAGAAGAAATTGCATAAGGATGCTTTAAAGATATATATCACAACACATTGCAACAAATATTTCCCCTCACATCGACGAGTCCTCTATCTTCAAATAACAATTTGTATAACTTAATTACCTTTAAGGGATACCTACCATCACCATAATTATTTTAAAAGCACCAGGTAGGGATGAGCACAAAGTAATCGATATTAAAAAAAATAATCGATATTATATCGTCGATATTTTTATTTCGATATTATCTATATTCGATATTTATTTTTGAATATCAAATTCAATATTTTTTCACCCGCCTAATTATATTTTGTGGTATACGTAGCTCTTTGGGATGTGTGAAAACGAGGAAACGAACTTTTTTTTATTTCTTGTACGGTATGTATTTACCGAGCAAACGACCTTTTTTTTTCTTCCTTATACAGTATCTAGACCAATCACTAAGAGCAAAATTATCGATATATCGAAATATCGATATTTTTTACATTTGCCCATCCTTAGCACCAGGTGATGCTCGTTAAGGAATGAAAATCACTTAACTGCATTTTACATAAATCGATTAAAATAAATTGATTGTATATATATATAATGCATAAATATAAAAATATAACAATCTACGGATGTAGCATTTTGAAAAAGAGATTTATTGATTTATTTACTAACGGAAAACACTTCAAAAGTTACGAAATTGATGCACTAAGATACGCCGCGGTATTGGATTTAAAATCATGGTTCTGTTCAAACCGTTTCAAAGCGCCGTTTCCCTACAGAGGGTTATTTTCAAAACCCCTCTGATATCCGCTCCAACTTAATCCAATTTCGGGCCGAATCAAAATGAAGGCTGTTAGTTTTAATTCCCATCCGTTCCTGTTGTTAGGGGACTTATAATGGAGCTCTTTTAACAAGGGATGCACTTCTGGGATTTCGTTCATCAAACGTATTTTGATTAAACGAAATGAATAAAGGTTTGAAAAATTGCTGTTAAGTGATATACGAGTATGCTTATCTTTAAGTATTCAGTATCTCCTGCCTAACCATTAAGATAATCGGACGAATCATTTACGATAAGTATACTCAAAGCTATTATAATATACCTATACATTGTGCGCAAGAATCATCGAATACATAACATCACGCCTGTTATTCCTGAAGACGTAGGCAGACGAACACATCCACGTTTCACCAGTTGAGTTATCGTCCCACTACAGAATAGTGGGTGAGCCTATTGCCTGGAGCAAAAGGTGTGAGGTGCGATCACTGAGCAGGTGCTATTGGGTTTCTCTAACTCGAAATTTCTACTAGTGGCTCGGAGTCTAGATTAGCTCCCGGTGTATGATAAAAGCACAAAAATTCTAACATTAGTAAACACTAAATCCTTTGACTACCATAATACTAGTTATTGTATCAATACGGGAACACAAAATTGTTAGAAGTTTAACCTAAATTATTAGAACTACAAATTTGTACCGCCATCTAGAGCATATAGGAAGAACTAACGCAAAGCCGCTATTGAATGTTTTGAAAATAATCACGCACTTGATTACATTTTTCTAGTACGCCATCATGTTATGTTATAATATTTTATAATATAGTACATAATATATTATGTAGTATAATATATATAATTATGTTAAAATATTATATTCGTTGTTATACATTAAGTATATCATTTTGCTCCATAAGGTATACAACGCCATCATACACCTAGAAGCTCTATGCAATGCAACGCTTCAAAATGTATTCATTAATTCATAATAGATGGCGTTGTAAGTAAAGAATGCTTATATAGTATTGTCACGCCCAAATATAACTATTTGCCTCATGATTACGCTATATTCTGAAATAGAAAATTATTTTCAATCATTCCCTTAGTGTTTCCAATTCATCACATACGAGAAATAGTTCTAATTGCGAGTTTTTCTATTTGCAATATTATTGCAATAAGAAATATGACGTTTGTTGTTGAGTCTTTTCAATTACAAATATCATGCTTGTCATCTCACTCTTACAATAACGTCAAACCGCTGCAATAGAAAGAGTGCAAAGATATTTCTGTTCTGCTTGAAACACATCGCACTTTCGTATCAGCTGACAACCAAAGCAAAACAGTCGGTGCGCGACCATCTTGTCAAAACTGGAGTCAGTGACAACAAATAAATATTGTAAAATGTCCTAAATCGGTCGTAATGACATAACTATATATTCGTATCTAATAAAGTACAGAGTATAGTTAATTTGTGTGCGGTTTTCGTGGCGGTTACTATACATTTTGCTTAATAATTCGGGTTTGTGGTGCGTCAAATGACGTCATGTGTGTGATACACGTATTGCTGGCGAGTTCGTAAGTATTTTTATTTTATTCCTCTATTAATTTTAATAACTGTGTGCTTGTTTCGTGTTGTTTTCCATTTTGCGGACGCGAGTTTCATTCATGATCGGTTGGGAATCTGCCGATGGAGCGTACGAACAGACCATACTGGATTAGAAGTTGGCAGTTTATGATGCCCTTGAAAATTATGCAGCAAAAATCACATAGTCGCTTGGCCGATTGACTGATTGAGGAAGTACCATCACTTTCTACCCAGTCAATGGGACCCAGTCCGTTGTTCGATCATAAATACCTCGGCATAATTCACTTGGCAACCGATTAAAAACGAAGGCGCGCACTTCACTAAAAATGGAACGATCTCGAGTCATAGAAAGTATTGTTCTGTGTGAAACATATAAAGTGGTTTATGTACGTGTTAATATTTGCGCTGCTGAAAATGGCCGCTGAAGATACACGAAGCGTAATACGTGTATAATATGTACAACAATTTTATAATCAACTTTCGAGCGGAATGTTTGTCCGTCCCGATCGCATACGCTCCTGCATCGGCATAGTTACATAGATTTAAAATACGTACGATGTTTTTATTGGTTTTCGGACTAATGATGCTAATCATATACTACCGATACGGTTCACCTGTGTTCTATACCTATTTGTGGGCGGTATCTGCGTTGACATACGCTTATAAAATTATACAGCGTCCATAATGCAAAGTTACATTTTTCATATAAATTTCGTTCCCTAGCACAGATTATAACTAAATAACAAGTGTGCAGTGACCTTAATACATATTTTTAGGTGTATTAACGATGTCTTGTTGATTGTTGGATGCCTAATTAGCTCTTTGTTCGTCAACTACGAACAAAAACCATAAAGAAACTCGTTTTACAAAAGCTATCTATGCACAGGCGATCTAGTTTTTTTCTTTTTAATTCCATTCCTTTGCCTATTTTTAATCTGTTTCTGTACGGAGTTTATACTGGCTATATATCGTTTCGTTTTTTTTTATTGGTCACGTGCTTGAAAATGGCTGGTTGCTTGTTCATGAACGCTAAACGCGGTGTTGTGAGTGTCTATCGATATTACTCACGCTATTATCGCTCTTTGTGACAAAACACTTTGACCTACAATCCCTTGTATAAATTCGGCAGGGTATATTACTTACTTAATACTGATTATGTTTTGTGTTAATGGTTCGATAATAAATCTATTAACAAAAACAAAAGTAGATGGAAAATGTTCTCAAAATGTCGAATAACCGAATCACCTACCTACATATGTGAACATATTCTTAATATAATCAAAATGGTTCGATTAATTAATATAATATGTAGCTATTGCAATATTTTGTGAAATCCAATAAGAATTTTCTTCTAATACTATTATTTTATTGTATACAGTTGCGTAATAATAATGTATTCGAGGTAAATTTTTGAGTGCAGTGAGTTATAAAAGCATTTATTTGAAACGAAAATATAAGCGGTTATTTCGAGTGATTTTAACCTTTAAGATACCTCTTGGCGTGATCACAGACAGATTAAATGCCCAACATAATTACTTAAATGGTTGTAAATTATAACCTACTCACAATTCAATTTAAAACCTTTCATGAGACTACCGATCCTATAATCGATATTTATGCTATATGTTTGATAAAGGAAACTAAGATTTCTATGCTGCAGTGAGATCTTTCGATATAATATAAAATTAAGTAAAAGTAACCTACATTTTAAATAAAATCTTTCTGATGTTTAAAATTCTCTTTTTATTTCCAACAGTCATATTATTGTTACACTTGTACTGTTCTAGTGCTCGTTGGAACCCAATTTGCCAAACACTATCGAAGTTTAAGTGACCTTAAAAACTTAAACACAATTATCCTTATCAATTCGCTGAACAGCAATGTTCTTGCTATATTATATATTTTTGTATTGGTCCGATATAGCTCTTTTGAAATTATCATGATAAATATAATACATATAGATGTATTTATTTACTTTCTTCTTAGTGATTGAGCGATGTTATTAATTCATATCGCTAATATAATGGTTAATATAATAAAGTAAGACGTTGGAAGTCAAAACTGCGTGGAAACAGAAGCCATAGACATAATGCTGTTCATCAAGCATATAAAACGGAGTGATATACCTGCCTAGATTTATTTTGCGTAGGCTTTCGACGGAACTTACAAATTATCAACATCATCATAACCATAATCACTCTGTATTAGTCCATTACTGGACGTAAACTTTTCGTAACGAGCGCCATCACACCTTGTCCTCGGTTCTCATGATTTCTTAATGTAGTACCAAATCAGAACGTATTTGCGATAAGAAGACCCGGCGGGGTTGCCTTTATTATCTTTTATTTTGCACTTGCCTCCGTCGAATTGACAAAGATATAATGCGATAATACGAAATTTGTCAATAATAAAGTCCATACGAAACAACCATGAATGAGTACTTATTAATAATGTACCTACTGGGCGCTATTACACTATACTCAATCGATACACCACATTATTGACCTTTGTGATGACCTTGATTGTGTGAAACTGTGAACATATCGGATTTTTGTTAACTCGACGAAATTCGTCTGTTTGAATTTTGAATGCGGATTTAAACAGTGATTGTACGAATTTGTGACGACGGAAGCGTGTGATTTCTTTTTTCTAACTTTAAAACTCAAATGGTTACATTGATTACAACCGGCCACGCCTACTTATTAGATGGTGAATCATTTTATAATTTACTTTTCCCTGTCGTAAAATGATGTTATTTATCAGACTATTCACGATAATACATGGAGATCTATTGTTGTTAGTAACTCTCCTTCGACATACAATGACTTTAGGTTCGAAAATGAAATATTTTCGTTTTTACTTAGTTTCTTAATTTTGACGGTGTGTATACAGTGGAAAATAGATGGTGTTCACCGATAAGTCTATAATACTAAAAACGAAGGTATTCAATAACTTTTAGGATGCAATTGTTGTAACGGTGAATAGGTGTAACGGTGGAATAGTAAGAAGATGGTTATCAGCTGTAGTAGCCCTAACATATCATTGTCGAATTTCGAAAACAGAAATGTGTTTTCATGGCACAATGCAGCGCTTTCTCTTTTCTCATTTGAACTCCCTAGTGTCCACGCCCATGTTCATATCTACTATAAAGATCGTATGGCTTGCTAATTCTTTACCACATATATTGAAATTGTACTGTGCATGTTCAAATTAACAGTTGTTATTTTATCATAAAGTATAATATATACAGTTCGTAAATGGTAATGTAGTGTAATATAAATTATTGATTTAATCATCCTTGCGCTCATCATAAATGAGGTGGAGTGAGGAAAACGGAAGCAAAAACCACCATTCAATTTTTAATAAAGTTTTAATGTAAGGGAGATTAGGTAAAGTCATCAGTCATCAGTAAACAGTGTGATTTTGGGAAGAATGAGCAAACACTAAACATCTGGTTGTGAATATCTATATTAAACCTTTCTTACCTGCTCATTATTATGTTTTTGTATGATTTATGTCACTAACATTGGATTAATATATATAAAAGCTAAGTAAAGACTACTTATCAAGCACTTATATCACTTTAACGAAAATGTATGGCTTAATAAGTTGATAATAAGTTAATGTCCTGGTGGTTCAGAAATGGTTAAATTTGGAACGTACTCAATTAAAAGTTCTAAGTGTGATCGTTATTGCAATTCTGTCAAAAGGCGTGTCTCTAGAAATAGCCGCTCTGTGCTACTGTTTAACCGCAGAATTGTATGTCCGACATTGACAGTATGAAGCTAAACAACGAATATGAATTTTACTTCTACTTCATATGAACTCTAAGGGTTCTTTCAAATAGAGCGACGCGGAAAATATAGCAGATTGTGATCCTCTTTAAATTAGAACTTCAGCACATTACAATAAGGTCTATTTTAATGAGATACTCGAGCGCTTGCCGTATAAAATAATTGAAATTTAAAAATAGAATTTAAAGTTTTCTTCTGATACATATAAATCTGGTGTGCTCTTCGAGATTGTTTATTTTAATGAACTCTAACTATGTCAAATTTCATAACACTCGGTGCAAGAGATACTACTAAAATATACTAAATACTGAGATTTCTCTTCGCGTATGATACGTAGATATAAAAAAATCAAATCAAACAAAACACAACAATGTAAATGGAACCCACACGTCAACATTGCTCAACGTCAACCATGTACATGTTACATATATTGTATGATGTGTACATTTTATTTCATTGTCCGTTTCATTCCTATTATTAGATTATGTAATACGACCGATTCGAACATATTAATCATCACTGCACATCGATGTCTATAACTTGATGGCTAAAACCATACGCAATGAAGTTTGTATGGAAATTTACGCTGCGTTTTATGGAAATTTAATTGTTGCAAAACAACTATAAACAATAGTTTAAATTTATTAACTATTTAAGTCATTAGTACTAACCGATGTTAGTTATTTACACAAAATTACTACATAATTTTAAGTACCGCATATAATAGTACAGTTTTGCTTTCGAATAATATTTCGTTTTTATACAGATAGTTCGGTAAATAAATATATGTTATATTAAACACTGATTTGTATTGGGTCATAGTTGCCATTGCGGTTAAATTTTATAGTTCTTTTTTTACTGTGGCCTGCAACAAGCTTGGGAATCAGTAACTTACGTATATGGTCCTGTCTCTATGAATCAATAGCATGACGATATATCTCTTCTGTCGATGAACCTGTGTGAAGCTATCTTAATATATTACCGTGTCTGTATTAATATTCTTTAATAATATTATTATAATTCCAATGTTCTGTCAGCATTGAGCGTTTCTAAATAAAAATCCTAGGATTGCACTTATTCTAAGGACAACCTAATATTTCACTCCTATTGTCAATATTATGGTGATATTACATCCATGGTGGTGGTCACATGCAGGGCTACTGGAGCCGACACACGCGCCGTTCATAACAGGATTTTGTGTAAATATTTAGTTAAATAGATAGGTAACATAAACGCGATATCACGCCTGTGATCCCCGAAGGAGTAGGCTGAGAAGTGTAATACACCCCCACGTTTCACCAGTTACTTTTACGTCCTGTGTAATAGGTGCTGAGCCTATTGCCATACATCGGCACAGATCCAGACCCTGAGTCACTACTAGAAATTCTAAATTAGAAATTCTAATAGTACCCGAGCCGGGATTTGAACCCAGGACCTCCGATCGGCAGTCGCGCTTGCAACCACTCGACCAACGAGGCTGTCAAATAAAAAATAAATAGGTGTCGTTGTTAATATTTTTGTCATAATGTACGGCCTTAACCCAGCTCATATAAATTGTATTAAAAAAGGCTACAGTTACGAAGAAATGATATTTAAAAAATACCCTTTCCTAGCGTTGTGACCGAAGACATAAAAATGCAAATTCAATTATTTTTATCGAGATCAAAAAAATGTCTCACAACTTGGTAAAACTTAAGTTGTTGGGTAAGCTGACTGAGAATAAATTTATTAACAAAAAATTAATGAGAAAAACGCGTGTAAAGCATGCGAATTGTTAAGATAGACAAGTTATTATGAACATATACAATGTGTAATTAAATGCCTTAGTAATCCTAGCAGCCAGGATAACCCATCAAAATACCCATACCACCTACTTGATTAAGAAAATCGAAGATTAAAGTCGAGTGAAATTCCATTCCAGGTAAACACTCCTAATTCTTAGGTTGTTAGAAATCAAGATTTTTGACATGATTAAATCAACTGCTGCATTGCGGCAAACATTTTATAAATTCAACGTAAGCACACTGAAGATGTACATTTCAAAATATTAATCCAAAAATTGGTCGCTGCGCGGAGTACACAATTCGTTTAGGCACCAACTGATCTCATGCATACCAGTATAGGTACTGCATTTTAATAACTTCGCTCTCCGAAACTGGGTCGCAAGCGGTATCGCTAGTCTTATAAAGAAAATCTTGAAGAAAAGCCAAAGCGCATTGAAATAGTTACACGGCCTCTTTCATTACGTATTAGAAATTTAATAATCGAAAATTGGATTTATAAGTAGTTCTAACGCTTCCCAATCGTAGCTCCAAATTATAATTGTATGGGTTCCAAAAAAAACTTAATATTCAGTGAACACATCTGTTTTGAATGCTACCCCATTTGCCCCTGCTGCATACGATAACATCATATCTTAAACTTATTATCTTGACTAGTGATGTTTCTACATCACTATGGCGTTGAAGTAAATATTCTGACCGATTGTTTTACAGACACATAAATGCGTGTATGCGTGTGTGTATTTTCGTGTTTTACATCGCGTGAATGCGTGCGTGTCTTCGTGTTTGTCCGTTTGCGTGTTTGTGTGTACATGATTTTATATACTGTCCGATAGTAGGTGCTTCGGATAACAACTGTTTTATGGTTCTTCTATGTTTCTGAAAACATTAATCAGAAATTGGGTTTTGAGACAAATTTTGGTTTATATCAGTACATAACCGTGACTTACAGTGCTAAAACAACAAGATTTTTTCATAACTTCTAAACACTTGTGATAGTGGTAGAACTCTTCTACTCGGCTTCGCATAAGAGTACAACCACTTCACCCATATCCATCGCTAACCAACATTTATCGTCTTTCAATTCAAAAAGAATTGAACATTTTAGTCTATTTCCTTGTGTCACTGACTATCAGTTAGCATGTCAGTCCGATTCACGATTCATAGAATATCTACGGGTCTTCATGGCCAACGTGACATCAGATTTGCAGAATACCTGTTTATTACTTTCATAATATGATACGATAATGTACTTCGCTCCTCATTCAATTTCCATTAAACAATAAGCACAGAAACAATGAATAGTTAATAAATCATCGATCAATATTAATAGAGTAGGTACCGCATTGCGTGTCCTTCCGCCATTTTGTGGCCGTAACAAGTTTATAACGTCATTTTACACGCAAACGAGCATGCGGGCCAGCTGGTGTTAGGCGGTCATCGCTGGCTATAGATATCTCTCTTCAATCTCAGTTGGAACGTCTGTCCACCATTGCTACCCTGATGACTAGTTTTACGCCATCTTAACATAACTCGCTGCTTCTCGCATAACAATAAAACAATATTACGATTTTTTCTCACAGGCACAAATATATAGATACCTATAAAGATTATATCACGCAGTAATAACTGTCTTTAATTTTTTGTTTATTTACCTGCATTTTTCTGTATAAGATATACTGTGATTGTTATCCAACTACCCTCATTTTATATTATTCAACATGCAACTTAGTTACCAAATAAAGTCCCTAAAAAGAGTTGCTTGTTTTTAATTTTTTAGAATTTTTATTATCAGTTTCGAATTCAAAAGTAAAGTCAACCGTTACACTCTTTTGGCCGCGCGATACTCTCATACCTGCAGTTCTTGACAATTCTTATGTGACCTGAGGTTCAAATATTAGAAAATTCAGTAATATCTTATTTCGTATAAGTATATTTTATATGTGTAGGTTTCCTCACGATGTTATCCTTCACCGTTAGCAAGTGACATTCAAGACCCATATTCCATCAGTGGAATTATAATGGGTCCATTATTATTATTATATATTTCATATTGAATAGATATGTTCCTTCCGATTTTATTGATGGTACAGAAAAAAATAATTTTATTATAAAGAATCGTTTTGCTGTCGCTATCTGTCAACCAAGGGCGTGCTTGTTGCCGCAACCGCTAAATGATATTACAATGTCACGATCGCCATTGGCTTGTAACATTCAAACCTTAACTGAGTTATTAATTATATATATAGAACAAAGTGTAACATAAAAACCAAATTGTTTATCTTCAGCTTATAGCGGATTAATGACTTCAACAACGCTTAGCACTATAGCAAGATGATGCTGCTGCCTTAGTAACTTATCTAGCTGAATTGTATTTGATTCCTTTGTATTACAATTTACATACGCACTTTCTATTTGCTGTCTGATAGCGAACTAAGATATTATCAAAAATGCCTCTGTCATTATCGCAAAAATTGCGGTTTTGCGTTGCGTTTAGTTCATTCCTCTCAAATTTTGCCGTTAAATAAAGAAGTGTGCGGTTGCTATACATACCAACATAAAGACTGTCATTGTTTTCCAGACTGATTGCTTCGACAAAAATTATATAATTTGAAATGGTTGGACGGGAAAATGTCATTACGTTACTGAATAAAAATATTGAATGTATATCTTTTAACTTTCTATGACAGCTACTTTTAACCTTTTACGACAGACCTATAACGGAAGCTCAGAGTGTATTTTAGAACGCTTTTAGAACGGCGACATTATTCTATAATTTATTGCTTGTTATTGACATTACGTCGCGTCTGAAAGAGGGAACGATATGAATGACACGTCTCCTGTAGCGTCTCTTTTGCGTACGACCACCGCATCATAATCGTCGCCCTCATCACCCTCATCATCATCATAATCGTCGTCGTCATCACCCCCATCAATATCATAATCGTCGTCGTTATCAACCCCATCATCGTCATTATCTTCGTCGTCATCACCCCTATCATAATCGTCGTTCTCGTCAACCCCATCACCATAATCATCATAATTTCAACTTCATAGACTTACTGCTGAACTTGGACCTCAAAACGTTGTCGCAATTCATGGTCCTCTACTTTTTGAATCCACAGGTTTTCCTTGGCCCTGACCCACACCATTATTCAGCTATACTCATTCAAAAATAAATAATTGTTATATATATCTATAATTTTATACATCATAATAGTTGCATCAATCTTTAATTTTTTTCCTTCCTTTATCTCATACAAGTAACAGAGGGCCATGAAAGCCACCTGACATTAACAAACCATAAATGTTGTGTCCATGCTCAAATGCAACCATAGCGACAATATCTAAGTACTGACGCAGGTGCGTTATTCCTTTTAACATCCAAGTGGAATTTTCATGTGTCTTATAAATCTGGAGTTCTTTCTTCTTTTAAGTAAGTGAAGCTTAGAACACGTCTGCCTAGCACACAAAAAGCAAATTATACAGCGCAATCATCACTACCAAACTCAACAAATTTTCCCATTACTAATAAAAATCTTGCAAGTAACGATGACTTTAATTGTTATGTAGGGTTTACAATTATTATATTTGACGCTTTTCCTTAACTAGAACGTATACGTGACCAAAGAAAAGTACAAGAGTAATTAAATGGATTGACCGGTAATTCCTTATGTTTCAGAATATCATTACAATTTGATATGTCCGTGAGGATGCATAAGCACTCGTGTATATTTTCATTTTACGCTGCTTCTACTGTGAAAATGAATTTATTAACAAGCTATAATAGTATTTTAAAACACGGTCAGCCGATTTCTGACTACGCGGATCCTGTTAGGACAGGATTTATATAGTCTATCTTTCGTCTGGTTACCATAGGTAGTAACCAAATAAAAGATAGACTACATAAATATTAAATACGTACATAGTTTATATATGTAGATAATTTTACACCCAGGTACGGAACAGATAATCATCACAAAAATTTGACCTGGGTGGGAATCGAGCTAACACCCCCGATAAACAGGGTCATTAATCATGGGACTAAACAGGTTCTCTTTCTAGTGTTTGACGTAGAAAACATTACATACACAACCTTGTTCACGTAAATATCTCG
Source organism: Elbella merops (assembly GCA_018244855.1). Lineage (NCBI taxonomy): Eukaryota > Metazoa > Arthropoda > Insecta > Lepidoptera > Hesperiidae > Elbella > Elbella merops. Next base: position 17,204 of record DWMG01000157.1, read on the forward strand.
TAATATCGTGTCTACCTTTAAGACCGGATTTATACGAATAATGTGTGCAGGGCTCGCAGCGCTGACATCGGTGTCAGAGTGCAAGGATCGCAAAACCGGACGCAGCTGGCTCTTGGATGAGTGACCGACAAAACCAAAATTTTATTAACCATCTTTGCTTTGGAGAGCACGTTCATCTATCGGGTACCTACTATAACGCTGTTTGAAACTAAAGTAATATACCTAATAAGCGAAACGGGAGCTTTTTCATAGAATGAAGTACAGGTCTCCTCGAACCAATGACGAAGACCCAAACTCAATAGTCAAATATCGAGTGTCGCAACCAATACGCTATGTCAGCAGAAGTTTTCAACTCACTGTGAGCGATATCAAAGGTATTAACGTCGCGTAATGACCGAGTTCAATGAGTAGATGAGAGGATGTGTCGCACGATACCCTTTTCACGTCCAATTACTTGCTTTCGCGGCGACCTCTCTTATTTGCACCAAGCTAATGCGATGTATTATTCCCGCGCGTGTTTTCAAGTTAGCAATCAGTTGTATTTTTTTTTCAGTGGAACGATAAAGGGGCCGGTTTATTTATCTTCATTGTATGGGATTATTAGGTATACCTTAACTTAATGGTGATTACAAAGGTTTTTCTCGGGGTTTCCAATTAGGAATCTATCAAGACTGTACTTGAGGACCAGTAGGTAATTTAGTGTGACAATATACTTTGCTTTGCAACTCAGGTAAGAAAACTTAGGATTGGGAAGATGAGGGGAAGTAAAATGCTTGCAAGATTTCATCATCAACCCTTTTATCGTTGTACAGTTGAATAAGGGTCTATCTGTCCTCTTTAAATGAGAATGTGGAGTTCGTAGTGTAACCGGCCAAGTGCAGATTAGCAGACTTGATGCAGCTTTAAGAATATAGTAGAAAACTCTACGAAACTTTGCGCGTATCCTTACGATGTTCTCATGCGCCGATTTTACAGTTGATATTTCATTTTAGAAATATAATTCTGGAAAGAAACCGACTTGAAGTTGAATTTTTAATCACTAGGGTATCAATGTCGTTTTTAATTCTGTAATATAAATAATTTACATTGTTTCTTCATTAGGCATTTTACCTGCCCCTGCCGTGTTTAAGGTTTTGTTTATGAGTTAAAGTTCTTCTATTTCAACGAGATTCTCGCTACATGCATTTGCTCTTCACTTAATGGTAATAGTATTGTTAATAGACTCCGTCCCATAAGCAGTTTATTAGCAGCATTATCTCCCGGAGCCCTTTTTTCTCTACCAGTTCGACGTTTAAATAATACGATTAATATATACAACGTTGCTATGTTTTAAATATATTTTAAGCGTATTAAGACAAATTTATACGTATATACAGATATCCGAAAGTGCCTGTTGTACATTAGAGCCGTTAATTTTCAATCTCTTGTTCTCCTTTTTTGGTTCTCTTATTTCATCCTGCGATATTCCGACTACATATTATATCTATTATTTACAATCATTTCTGATACAGATGTACTAACCGACCCTAACTTAGTGAAGGTGTGGAATTATTACACACAAAAGCAGATGGAATTTTCCAGGGACATTTCATACACACAAACACTGTAACAATGAGTATGTATAAGAACTATAAAAATACGAACGGTTTAAAAAAAATCGGTAACGCTGCAAGTACAAGACATTGTAATATAAATAAAGAGCACCACCATAAATATTTTTTGTTGTTATCTTTGTACGTTTCTTATTTTATAATTATGTTCGAACCCATGTATATATGGGCTATCATCGCTGTCGTAAATAAAATCTCGTTTCGCTCGATGTATTTTCACCTTCAACCGGTCACGTGTTTTTTTTTTTTTTGAATCGCTTTAATCGTAAACATATCGAACGCGATCGTAAAATGTGGCAAAGCAGGGGGTATATAATACGATATATTAATAGTTATCACAACTGATTTATGTACATGGGAATTAATACTACTGTCAGCTAATTCTATGCATAACGAACGCCCTATTAGGGAATAGCATTCCTACGGGAAATCTTTACATATGAAGAAGAGAGCAAAAATATAAACTCTAGAAAATGTGATACATTCTGGATATGTATAGAGCATTGTTATTTCCTTTTTACTTTTGGATGGCAACCCTGCCTATTTGCGTAACCTGGGGTCGAATGTGGAGGACAAGGGTCAAAGTCAGTCATTACCAGTCGTTAGGAATATTTGGGCTTCGCTAATACCCGTCCCGTCCTATAAGTTGTAGCCGAAGCGCAAATTGAATCTGCAATCGTCGGAAAGTTCGCCTTCAGATAATGTGTGCCTCATCGTCGATCATAACATAATAATTATGTCGGGCTTCAGTGGTAAATAAATTTCAAACCTTATTATATATTCTCGTCGTTAGCGAGCAATATTGTCGCGTTGCAGCTGAATTGATTTTCTCCAGTTTGAAGAGGGTAACATGTTTATATACAGCACGGACGAAAAATTCGCAAATTGTGTAACAAGACTGACATGGTCTTCAGATCAATGCGGCGGCCATTGTCAGGCTCACAAAATATCAGTTCAATTTTAATCAGTGCTGTTAACACGTTAATGGAAAAATTATTGAAATCCAGTGTTCGGTAAGTACAATTGGGGAGAAAATTAAAAATGCCCGAATGGTTGCTGGTACGGTCCAATAGAAAATCAAGTATTTAAGATCTAAATGTAAAACGTTTGATAGATTTTCATAAAACGTAATATCCACGTTGGTCAAATAAATCTATATTAGCGCAACACTTCTTGGATGTTCTAACAAAATGACATTTGCATAAATTTTTAGTTGAAATATAAAGGTGTTTACTGTAAAGAAACGTATTGAACAGTCACAAGTCGACCATCTGTCATTAAGACATCAATACCTCTAATTATGTGTGACGAGATCTCAAAAGATGTGTGTGAAATATCACGCGTCTTAATGTATGTAGTTGTAGAAGACATACATATGTATATACTCCGTGTAATCTTGAATTTCAACGTTATCTGCTGCTTTTTGATTCATGTAATCTAAATTAATTGCTTTTGGACTTTTTAACTATTTTTGATTTAAAATTGACTCTTGATCCTTCCAATTGATGAATACATAAAGGCTATCAAGAAATGTTTTCATGATCAGATCAGGACTTACAGTGTACGTTTCATCTGTTTGTACTCGAGACAGTTTTCGAGTACAAACAGAATATACAGTCAAGGAGAATTCTCATACGATGTTAACAGGTAAGAAAACGATTATACGTTATTATAACGATACGAAAACGATTTTGTGTGACGAAGACAGTACATCAGAAAATGTGCTCTTGGGTGGCAACTCTTTATTGTCAAAGGTTTGCACGTTTGGACTATTTTACAAAGTTTTTTTTAAATTATGATTCAGATTTCATTAATGTTCCGTATTATAATGGTTTTATTGACTAAACTGTTTTTCCGGGATACGACTTTATTTCTTCTGATTCAATGACGACATAAAAAGATTTCTCTTTCTCCGACTTCACTTAATCCGATCTTCTAAAATCCTCTTAACCTTAATCTTGTGGATTAAAAATTACGTAATTCTCAAGATTAGTAATCTCTTTATTGAAATTTTCCTTTGGTTCGTCGTTTGTTTTTCAGAACGAATGGAAAACATTACGATTTGATTCAATAATAGATATATGTTTATTAAATTAGGAATTCATGTCAGTACGATAATCAGAACTTTATCTGTTTCCTTACAGAACATGTCATCGTACACTCTTGTAAAACAACTTTGTTAAATGTAATGTCGTGTTGTCGAGCTGTTGACATGTAAATATGTACAAGTATAGTGCATCGTATGACCTAATTCCCCCATTGGCTTTCAGTGAAATATCAGCCATCTAGGCGTATGGCCGGGATTCGTTTGTACCCTATTCTATCGATCAATTGTGTTCCGCTTACAGTTATTTCCCTAAAGAACAATTAAATAACGCTTTGACATTTTTCCGAAATTGCTTTGAGTTAGATAGCAGCAAGTACTCAAAATGTATAGATACGTTTAGTAGTAATGTTTCTTCTTAGCGATTGTTTGCAGATAATTCTTCCGTTCAGTCAAGAACGCAAGGAATTCCATGTTCATCATCATCAGCCTATCTCAGTCAACTGCTGGACATAGGCCTTCCCCAATGAGCGCCTTCGCGCCCTGTCCTCAGCTTGTCGCATCCAGCATCTGTCTGCAGCCTTTCGTCATCCCATCGAGCCGGAGGGCATCCTACACTACGTTTGCCGAGCCGCGGTCTCCACTCCAGAACTCGCCTACTCCATCGGTTGTCGGTTCTCCGGCAGATATGTTATTCCATGTTAGTTCTATTAATAACAACAGGAACTGACACAACGATATCAGTAATATTTATTGGCTAATGTGTATATTAGCGCGTGGTAACAATTACCATGTCATTGAAAATAGGGTGATGAGACGTCTGTGCTCTTAATCATGAATCATCTCTAGTCGGGTCACATGCAACTTGGATAAAACGGTTCCGTGAGATCGCGGTCAAGCTTCAATACTAAAAAAAATTGGTCCTTGACCCGTTGAAGGTTCCCACCGCGTTTAATATCACGACTGTGATATTGACTCTCCACAACTGACGACCGTGTTCTAGTATTATATATATTTTTAAACATTATCCTAATTACACAGGTCTGCTTGTCTAGTTGACCCTGGCTGCTGAACCAATGGTATGGGATCGATTTCGACCTAGGACAAGACGTTGTGTGGTAGGCATAAGAATTTGTTTTGTATCATTACACAGAATTGTCTCTTCTCCCGGAATGAGAAGATTTAAAGGCACGCTGACCCCATTAACACTAAAGTATGAAGGTTTAGTTCTTATGAAAAATAAACACCAATCGCAAAATATATTAGGACGCCCGATATCTATGCATACAGTTCAAATATACATAAAATTGCTGATTACTGTTTGGTTTCTTATTACATACTATTTAATATTAGCGGATCCAAATTCTCAGGTTACACTGTAAACATGCATAAAACGACGTCTCGTTTATCGCTTGGTCATATTCTCGAGCACATTATTCCCTTTTAAATAATCGTATCGCAACATTTTTATTTACTTATTTACATAATGATTTAGTATATTCAAATGACCTCATGGCACATCAGTGAAATTTACATCCAAGATGCTGTACATAGTGATATACGATATACGCAGTGGCTGGCAGTAGTTGGATGCGAAGAGCTGAAGATCGAGCTTAGTGGCGTGCCATTGGAGAGGCATATGTCCAGCAGTGGACGGGAATAGGCTGATAATGATGATGATGATGATGATGCTGTACATAGGTATTGCTTATATCATATTAAGTAGACCATGGATTGAAAGGGGGTGTAAGGCGTTCCAACCACCATCTCAGGAGCCCAAGTCAACCTCACCTGCTCGTGATGCACCCTGCTATAACAGTCGAGGCTCTGGCGACCTGCTGATTGCGGTATAGAGCAGCCTAAATAGGCTCGGCTAAATGCCCTGGCCGCCGACGGGCAGTAGCGTCGGCGGTGCGAAAAACTGTGCCCTGCGATCTCCAACCCGCATGCCCAGGGTGGAGATTACGGGCGTAAACCCCCTTTGAGGGAGGCCTATGTCAGGCAGTGGATTAAGATAGGCTGATGATGAATTGGGATCAGACTTTTAGCGTTTCTACGGGGTACAAGTTGAGTTCTATAATTGATGTTGTTGTTGTTCTCGCTTGTAATATATTGCTATAATTGTTGAAGCTCTCGCAAGCTTTAATGCTTTAATGGAAAATGTGTTACTTGATGTGTAGTTCCGTTTCGTTAGATTATTTTGCGATAATTCGTTTAAAATGTACTCTACATGTAAAACTTTATATTAATTACCGATGACAACATAGAACGGAGCGATTTGCAGTGTAATTTTAATATAATTCAAGATCGCTCGCACCCACAATATCACTTATCATTAGAAGACACGTTTCGAATGTTCACAAAACAATAAAATAAATACTATAAGAGCCGCGCCCGAATCCCAAAATTATTTATCAGTTGAACAACGACAATAACTTCGCAAATAAATATTAGGGTTCCGCGAAACAACGAGCAGGGTCTACACGGGTCGTTTTCTAGAAAAAAACTCCAATCTCGTCAATGTGACCTTATCGGGTTCATGATATCGCTAATATAATAATAGCTGCATCGAATTCAAAGAATGATGTATCCTTTTTTTGGTTTTCGGTAAAGGCTTCTGGACGTTGATCGCAGTGTTATTTTTTGTTCTTTTTTTTGTTCTATACAAATCATATTATTATACCCAAAACATATTTATGAATTCTTAATAATATAGAGTCAAATAAACTGTGTTTATGAGCGTACGAGTACTGGACGTTTCCATGCTAATAGCGCAATGGGACATAGAGACATTTTCTACTCAATAGGTTACAACTTTTAATATTAAAATTTTATTGTCGTCTTTCCAAGACTCGTGAAATCGTGATATTACTTAAGGAATAGCTGAAAATTTAAAATTTAAACGCGGTTAACAATACTGAATCTTACCTTTGTTCTGTACAGCGGATTGGAGAAGTCCCAACCTGGCGCCACGAACAGATAGCCGCATTTCGATATCTTCCGGCTGGCCTGCGAACAAAATTATATCAAATTAATACATCATTCGATTATCTTATCCGGTACCTTCAGCGTAGGTAGATTCGTGTTCAAGGATGAAATTATAAAAGATTTGATAATTATGAGAGGACTTTTTCTAACATAATTTGCGTGCGAAATA
>DWMG01000158.1:0-23991 GCA_018244855.1 Elbella merops
CCCAATGCATGGCAATAGGCTCACCACCTATTCCATAGTGGGACGTAAACGTAACGAGTGAAACGTGACAGCGTTCTGTATTCCTCTACCTACCTCTTCGGGGATTACAGGCGTGAAGTTACGTTATCAATTACTTACTATGATTACATGAAGGTAAACATACATATATGCTGTTATTCTAATAGTTTTTGTAGCATTCTAGAGTGTTCAATCGATGTATTAGAATGTATTAAAAAATGTTAATGTATTAGAAATTGTCAATTGAAATCACAGAACGCTGTTGAGAAATATAGAATTATCCATTTTGAATTCATTCAGCTCTCCATTTCAGTAAAAACGGACTCTTATTTATATCTAAATTGTTATACAAACTAAAGTTGTCCCTTCTTCTATGACTTGTTTGAAAATGCTTGTGTACTGAATGTACTGATAAAGCAATCGTAAAGGTTCACTAGTTAAATTTAATGACGGAATTGTCTATGCAAAAAATGTACCCAGAGAATTGTGATTTTTATTGAAAATTAAGAAACCTATTTGTTTAAAAACTATGGTATATTCAGATTAATATAAGGCCTATTTGTCAAAATACCATCAAGCTAAATCCACTGCTGGACATATACCTCCCCTGAGGGGCTTATTTTGTCCATATGTTATAATTTAAGGAGACACTTATTAAAATGAAAAAAATACTATTCATAATATCAAGTATCTTTAATGTATCCAGCTTATTACAGAAAATTATCTTACCTTAGATGATAGTACTCTAACATAAAATTTTGGTATTGTAAAGGATTTTAAGTAAATCTGTATATGTATATTGTAAAATAATGTGATTTTAAATGACATTCAAATAATTCATAAAGGTAATTATTAAGAACTGGTCATAATAATTATTTATTGTCATATTGAAATTGAAGTATTCAGCCATCATGAAAATTAATTAACATTCCAACTAAAAATATTCAAATAACCCTATGTCTAAGTGCTGAGAAATTACCAAAAACCAAAAGTTTAATCAGATTTTTTTGTAAATTTTTATTCATATGTAATACATTAATTTCTTTCATTTATTACATCTAATTAAACATTTTTTTGATATCTAATTGATCCGTTCTGTTACGTCTGATTAATTGGCTTCGTTACATCTAATTGGCTTTTAATTTTTTTATTCTTAAGTTTATGATTGTAATTAAAATAAATTCGTTAATTAAACTTCTTCATTACTTTTTAATTATCATTTTGTTTATTCCGATCGCTCACTTGCCAAAAACTTAAATCTTAAGTTAATATCGGAAGTTATTAGACATTTTACTTAAAAACAATATGATTTTCATCAATGCCCCATTAAAAATTTACACATTGGAAATCCAGGAGGATGTTGAGAATGAGTTTATGACATTATTATTTTAAATAAATGTTTAGTTCCAGTTCCTCTAAATTCTTAAGAAAATATTGTAATTAGTGTTGTGTTACATTTACTGTTTTCTATTTCAGGATTAAATTAAAAATTGAATAATGTAAAGTGTTGCTATACCTCACTTGCAGTGCAATAAAAATTATACTGGAGAAATGTATTTCATTTATAAAAGTAGTTGAAAATTATGTAATGTATGTTACCTAATCGATCGATAATTACCTTCTTTAATGAGCGACTGGTTGCAAGTGTAACTGCTGATCGGGAGGTTCTGGATTCGATTTCCGGGTCGGGTACTCTTGGATATTTGTAATAGAAATTCGTAATAGTGGATCGGAGTTTATGCCAGACTTAGGGCAATGGCCTCATCTTGTGTTCCATAGTGGGACGTAAGCGTAACTGGTGAAACCTGGAAGTAAAAATTGAGATTTAGATGTATCTATTTATTAATACACGATTTTCACATATTTATGATGTGATCTCATGCCTGCAGTACCCTTAACACGTCTACTCATATAGTTATGGGGACAGTTTTTTATTCCCATAGCTGCCTGCAATAACTTGTGAGTTTTGTAATGAGTTCTAGTGATTAGCACCAGAATACAGCTAACGAAATAGGTTTTTTGGGGTCGTGAATATTGACCGCCTTGATTTGTTCCTGTAAATCCTATTTTGGTATTCACTGTCGCTGAGAGAAAATAAACCTCAGTGGGTTACTGTTCAAACTTAAGCGGGTATCACTATTGCTATGTGCATTGATTGATTCCTGATTATCGCTTATCCAGCCACTAATGGGATGTCAGTGAAGATTATTATTAAAACAATTACGCGACAAATTGTCATTCACTGTTTTGCGGATGGTGGGGAGGAATTGAGTTTATTTAATAAGTCTATATTTCTCAAATTGTATTATCCCTAAACCAAGTTTATTATTTCATTATAAATTATTATTGAAATACATATTTAGAATATTTAGGACAAGAAACATGTTTTAAAGAAATTCTCTCAGGTCCTTGTGGTAACTGTTGTCCAACCGAATCTTCTGGCAGTATGCCACGTTCGATTCTTTCATTTCATTATAACGCTCTCACACCGATCAACTTCGAAGAAGTTGATTCGTTAGCCGAACGCCGGACCGCGGAAGATACCCCGGTTTGTTAGCTAGTTTATGAAAGTATAATGAGTTAGGTTCAAGTTTTTCGTTAACTTTCCAGCTCTACGTTTTACTAACGAGCGAATAAATCGGTCAAATGATTTGAATGTATTGATATTGGGCACAATAATTTATTAATTTAATCCTTCCTATTGCCTACCATTACATACGGTTCTCTAAATACCCCTATACTATATATAAAGTCAATCATCAGTCTATTTGTAAAATACAACTTTTATGTAACACTTTAAAATCCAATGTGGACCGGTGGCTCATGAACATATGCTAGTAACACCTACATGGATGAGGTGAGAGAATTTACGAGTATTACATTAAATGTTGATGTTACCTCATTGTATAATTGATTACATAATACGCCTGTATTTCTCATTGCATTACTTTATGAAATTGAATTATATATATACTGTTTACTTCTCAGGCTGCAATTTAAATCCGTTTACATGGGGTTATAACGGGAGGGCATAACAGTATTAGGGTTAGCTATTAAAACAGCCAGAGCAAAAGATAACCATGATAACAAGCCTCGTTGTTGTTGGTATGGCACAATGATCTCCAAGGTAATTAAATCGCAATCACCTTCTGCGGAATGGAGGGGTATTATAACCGGGAACCGCTGTAGCTATGGGAAAATGTAAACAACTTTTGATAACAGTTTTAACTAGGAAATTTAAACTATTACGTAAAGTTTAAAGTGCAGGTAGGTACGTATTTTGGAAGGTACATACACTTCAATGTAACTATTAAATACGGAGCATGTTGTACTACTTCCAGTAGCATAATATTATATAATTATTATAAAGAGTATAACACTGAACATAATTTTCGTATTTAGGCCAAATAAAACGGTCACCTCATCGACCTGTTCCAGTTCACTGCTGGACGTGGGTTTCTTTATTGAACACATTAGTGTACTTTTATGAGCAATTTTCTACTATAGTCGCCACGCGTTACATAGAGGTTGGTGACCGCAGAACACAGCTCACGTCGCCTATGCTGGTACCCGTCAGCGGGCAAGGCATTTAGCCGCGCGAACATATGCTGCCTGGACCGCAATTAGCCCGTTGCTCGAGCTTCGTCTATTGTATAGCACCTTAAGCAGCTGACTATACCTTGAGTTTCCAACACGAAGCTTAAATCCTTTAGATCTTAAAATAATGTTTTTCATAATTAATTAGTTTACAATTACGTCCCCCACATACTTTTAACATATAGATTGCGGAAATAATTGTAACGTAAAAATTAAGGTGCTTGTCACAAGGGCTTCAACAAATTGCAATTAATTTGAACCGAAACATGTAAGTGACTGTTACAAAGCATGAAGAGGGCAGACTAGGGCTCTCAATCACTTTAAGTACCGGCAACGACCGGTCATTCACAAGTGTCAGTAATTTTTGTCTCATACAGCACGTTTTCAATTTCGAGAACAAATTTAATTTAAAATCACGCTATATTTACTTTGAAAAAGTCTCTATTAACAAAAATATGCAATTATTTATGTAATTGTTGCTAATTTGAAATATTTATTTTATGTGAGACATACTCGTACCTACATACTATATATTATGCACCGTGAGAAAGTAAATAATTTGGTCATTGATTGAGCATGCTGGTAAGTACAATATCATTGTTTTCTTTATTTTAATAAAGATTTAAGTTGAGGAGAAAACTGTAAGAATATCTAACCAATCCAACCGTTAGCCGCATTTCATTCAAAAACATATTTATCTAATAATGAATAATACTTAATTTAATAGTCAGTTATTAATTGCTTAATGATGCTGATTATATTTAGTTCCAAATCATTATACCATCCATAAAATTTGAAATTTGGTCATTTTAACTTTGTCAATTCCTAAGCTTTTAATTTTCAAACAAAACTTTAAATTTAATGGCAGCGGACAGATTGATTATTTTAATAAATTAAATCCCGGCGTTCACCTCTTTACAAAAATGTCCGTTTTATGACTCAAAACTGATCGATTGCTATTACAGGAGGAAATATCGTGGTAAACCAGAAGATCATAAACTTCAAAAGAAATTTGGAACAAGTTGTGAACTGCTATAACAGCCCTGTTTCGTAGTAACATCTTATAAAGAAATAATATACCACTAGGAAGGGCCTGTCGTATGGTAACCAGACATCTGATAAACCGATATATTTATACAGATTTTCTATACACTCAGCCATAAAATAAGGTAACAAGCAATCAAGCCTCGCTTATTTTTGCTGCATGTGATTATTTCTGTCACGTGTCTTCTTAAGAATACGTCTACTGAACCCACTTCTCAGGATCGAAGAGAATCGGTTGTCTGAGTGTTGATAGAGAATAATAAAGTAAAAATACTTGGTTATGGCAGGTTATGGCCAAAGGCAGAGGCTCGGTAGTGGCGTAGGTCATAATTACTTATATATAATAAGTAACATAAAACGTAACATAACGCCCAAAATCCCTGAAGGGGTAGTCAGAGGAGTATAGTACACGCCCATGTATCGCTAGTTTTGATTATCCCATGGAATCAGTGATGAGTCTGTTGCTATACAACACAGAGGCAGACAATATATTACAGCAGGTTAAAATGTTGCAGTGTAGGAAGTTCGTTTGTCTGTTCGTTCGTTATTCTAGCTCCGAAATATACCAATAATTCCTATGTTTTCATGGTATCCTCAAATATAATTTTGGATGTATACATAAGTGTATCACTTTAGAAATTTCTACATTATATTAAAAATGACATTTTGACATTTAAAGAAACTTCAAAATTAGTAACGTCATTGAAATGTCACATGTAATTTTCCCTGGCCTATTTATTATTGTGGTGCAGAATTAAAAACAGTAGAAGAAAAGTCCAGAACAATAATTCGTGAAAATAATGCATTAAATGATTATTGAAGATTTTAAAGCTGCAAAATTATGATTGATCATTGAAGGAGGTTGAATTATACGACGATCTGCATTATGTCGAAGGCAATGTACATCAAAATATGTTTATTGTTCGTTTTCTTGGAAGTGCGTGGTTCAGATGAGGCTAAAGGCGAAAAATCTGTGCTTGTGGACTGCAGTGCTTTACGACTGGGACAGTATATATGTCCCGATCCAAGCTTAAATCAGATTGACCCAGATACTCAGCAATTTCGTGGTTGTGTTAAAGGAAAGGAAATACCATCGGAAGGACTAGCTGAAGGTTAGTTAAAGAAATTGATAATAGAATAGTCATATAAACATTTTTGTTAGTTTGATTCATGCTTGTGATTCATTCTCTGTATTAGTAATAATGAGGATCAAAACATCTTGGTATATTTTAATGATTTGTAACAATATGCCCTTTCTGTATACACATTTATATATTTAATAATTTACTTTACATTTGACATCATGAAATTGATTTGCATCTGTCACATTTTCCAGTTATATGCAAAGCAGCTGATGGGATTATATGCAATGAAACAAATAATTCTACTTTTTGGAGGAAAATGCCATGTAAATGGACGTAAGTGAATAAATGTTCCATTTAAAAAAGGAAAGCATATATTTTCCACCTTGAATAAGCAAAATTAAATTGAGTCAGATTGACAACTTTTTTTTATTGTAAAATAATACTTAGTAATTTTTAATATGTTTTTACAGAAACGGTTACTCTTTAGAAATAGCCCTTCTGCTGTCAGTGTTTCTGGGAATGTTTGGGCTGGATAGATTCTACTTGGGATATCCAGGAATTGGATTGGCTAAACTGTGCACCCTCGGATTCATGTTCCTTGGTCAGCTTCTTGACATTATGCTCATTGCTGCACAGGTACATGAAACTTTTATACCATTCAATAAGTTCAAAAATTTTATTACTACGGCAATTTACTATGACATTTTAGAGGCAAAATCATCATTATCCACATATTAGTCTGCTGCTGAGCATAGGGTTCCCCTGCAGGGCTTTCAACAAAAACCTTTATTTTGAGGATATCTAATCAATCTCATATGACCTTGAATTTCTAACTGAAATAGCTGAATTTCTGTCCAAAAGCTCCTTTTTATATAAACATAATTTTTTTTTTTTTTCAACCTATTACAATTCCACTGCTGGAATACAGGTCTCCTCTCAAATTGAGTGGGTTAAGGCCATAGTCTGCCGCGCTGGCCAAGTGCGAGTTGGCAGACTTCACACACCTTAGAAAATATATTTTTTTTTTATACATTCTAGGGTATGCAGGTTTCCTGACGATGTTTTCCTTCACCGTTAGCAAGTGATATTTAAATTTACATGTAAATTTAATTAAATAAATTGAAAATCAGATATTATTGTTGAAAGTGCCGAGCGAGACCAAAACTTACCCTTAATAAAGTAAATCAGATACTGGCTGATGGGGGTAGTTAGAAGTCTCAGAAACGGACATGCGTCTTTGAAAGTGATAAATATTGAAGAAGCAAATCATATCTGTAGGGATAGAGATACTGGGTATTCGATGCACTGGTGCGTAAGGGACGAAGCTTAACGGTGTAATAATAATAAGGATTCTAGATATATTTATTTTTGTGATATTTTCAACTGATAATAAATTCATTCAATGATTCTCGAACAGGCAAAGTGTGATTGCCGTCATCAGTCGTAATACAATTGAGTCCAGTAGGTTTCCTTACCTCGGCTTTGTGTGGCTTCGTGTGAGGTCACCGGTGCACGGCTATGTTGCAATAATTGCATGCACTTGATATAATATTTACATCGTGCCCATACTCCGTGTCTAGAGATGTTCCAAGGTCCCATATATTCTGCTATAACCGCCTTATAATGCGTAATGAGTTGAGCTTAATGTAATTTATATATTTTTGTCTCGTCGTATGTTGGTATGCAATAAAGTAGGTATATTTGTATTATAATGTATATATGTATCTAAGCATTTTTAAAGTTTGTTTACGTTACTTGCTTAAAGCCTTTAGAGATTAAAAATAAGGGGTCAGGTAATATTTTTCATTATCATGAATCTTTTCTTCGTTCTAGTGTTGATCACAATTTTCATTTATAATAAGGAAGGTTAAGGCCATAGCTTGCCACATTAGTCAAAAGTAGATTGGCAACTTCCACATGTTTATCCGCAAACATTACGAAGAACGCGCCGGTGTGCAGCTTTCCTTATGAAGTTTTCCTTCACCAATACTATAATAAACATGTGTAGCCTGTTTAAAACTATAAGAAAATCATAGACATATTCGTATCGAACGTAAACGTGACTAGTGAAGTGTTGGAGTATACTACACTCCCCTGCCTACCTCTTTAACGATTATATTACGTTTTTGTTATTTGACAAACGTTCGCCCTTTAACACATCACAAATCTCCGCCTTCCTGCTTAATTTTTGCATTTTTTAAATCATGTGACTGTTTGTCGATGAGCCTTTAGTCTTGTTTTGAATTAAAACAATAGTAGTCCATGCGGCTTTTAAAATGTGTTCATGTCAAGTGTCAATTATTTATCGAAAAATAAATATAACAAAATAAAAATTAATTACCTACATGTTTCTATTTCCTATTATTAACGTTAGTTAACATGTCTTCTATTCGAATGTACATATTTATTAATATAACATTTCTATATTAGGATAATACATTGTATATCTATATTCGAGAACCTATACCATTTCTAAAGAATAAAAGCCTCGTCTATAATGATTGATCACAACATCGAGTACATCCAAGTGTCCCAACACGTAACACGTCAACGCTGTTTTATTTCGAAGCTAAAAATATCGTAATATCTCAAGATAATGGACTCTCACAGCGTCGCCGCCATTAGAGGTCATTGTTGAACCCATCACGTCCTAAAATAGCACCAACATAGGATAATAACCGTGGATAGTAATAAAATTATTTTATGCAATACGGCCGTGCAATAAGTCATACCCTCAACAAACAAATTACAGTTTTAACTGTATACAAATAAGGCGGATATTCACGTGACAGCCGCGCGTCAATCGATGCGTTATGCGACTTATGCGTCGACATGTAAGTTTGTAAAAGGATGCCGTGCCGTGAGCCATTTCTGTTTTTTTTTCTCCTTTTCACAGGATCGTGTAATGTCTTGGGACATGTCTCGTGCGCTATGCGACCACAGGACAATTTTATATTTTCTTACGACGATTACCAATTGCCACTTTAAGTGTATATGTGTAAGGTTTATTTTTTGGTACCACGAGAATTTGGTACGGTAAAAATAATTTTGTCGATACAAGTAAGGCAGTACGAAGCTAGCTCAGAGACGGGCCTAGATTTTTTCCGTAATTGCCATTATATTTCAGCACGGTTGACACAAATTACTTAAAGGTATTTTTTTCTTTAAATTGCCGTACATGCGAGATACGATGTATTATTATTATGAGACTGCATTATGCATGATATGATGAGCATAATATTATTAACTACCCGCATTATGGAGCAAAAGCAGGTCTACTGGAAATAAATATAAAAGTTGAATGTACCATTGAGGCTGGGTGCTCGAAAGCGCATTCATTAATAACGCGATTGCGATCTCCTTTAGCGAAAGGTTTTTATTAATTTATGATGAAGATATGAAGATAGGCGATAGATAAACAATGCATACGTGGAGACTGGCCGTGTAGGCGTGTATCTTGGTATTTCATTTTGATTACTGCTGTCTCATTGTTATCCGAAAGCAAAGTTGGTTATCTACACGTGGTAATAAAACGTGAGTATTGCGTTTTTACATTCTACTGGCTTGTTGGTTAAGTAGTCATCCCGACTACGGGATGTTGGGATTTGGACCCGGAACTGGATGTTGCTGATTCATTTCCCACCCTGTCCAAATTTATGTGATCAACGGGTTGGTACATGGCACAAACAACGACTGGTTTAAGATCCACCAGTTATCTTTGTAGATTACTTATCTTAGTAGATTACTACTTATTTCTGATTCAGAACACGTAGGAAATAAATAACGATACTTTTCTAAATTACTACGCCATGATTATTTAATTGTCATACTCTTATCACCGTGTAATTTAATGGTCCTCAAATTATTTCGATATTAAATGGTGTTTACACTGTCACAATAAAGAAGGCTGTATTATATTTTACGTACTATTTTGAAAATATTCGTGTTAATTATATACAACGGTTCATAAATCTTTGTGGTAATAAAAACAAGAGTAACCTTTATATTATTCCAACTTGACCTAACCTAATAAACGGCAATTCTCATTTGTGGTCAATGTGGTCATAATGTGAGCGCGCTTCGGATGACCTAGAACATCTTCATAACGTTTCAATGTTACGAAACAGCTAGCAACAAAATTTATTTCAATATTTTTATGTAGTACATATTTTAGGAGCAATTTTGGCAAAGCGGCGGGCAGCAGCGTCGGCGGTGCGAAAAGCTGTGCCCTGCGACCTCCAACCCGCATGCCCAGCGTGGAGATTACCGGCATAAATCCCCTTTTAGGGAGGCCTATGTCCAGCAGTGGACTGAGATAGGCTTATGATGATGATGATGATGATAGGCATAGCCCAGAAATAGGTGCATTTGAAATAAATTCCGGAATTGACACTAAAGATTCTAGAATCGAAAGGGGTCCCCGAAATAATTATAAAGTAGTGTTACTAGTGAAATACGTTATTTGTTAAAACGTAACATCACACCTGTAACCCCGAAGGGGTAGACAGAGGAGTGTCATACGCTACGTGTTGTGAATATCGCGCAATACTGTTCAGACAAGTTTCATATCTATATCCTGCCCCTAAGCAATGGTATTTTAATTCACATTACTATGGATTTGGCTATTGATACAATCCGTCAAGACCAATTGAAGACAGGTGATATAGAGTTATTGCCACAGTATCTTCCTTGGCCTTTTTGAACGTACATAAAATTCAATGCGTAAATAATCTGACGTAAGCAAGCCATGTTTTATTCATGCTCATTTGAATAATTCAATCGAATTATGTAATGAGTGACCTTTGGTCAGAGTCTTAGTCACACGTTCATCTGATTCACGCTTGTCAATCATAATTCAATTGTATTTATTTATTATCTTATTTGTGTACCCTCGTAAGTTTACTGTCCTCTAGAAACATTATCCTATACTGCTTATACTCCTTCTAGTACTTTCTCTTTCTTACCATCTTGTATGGAAATAGTCCTAACATGTTCTCTTTTCGAGTCGTCTGTACAGTGTATGTGTCTTCGTCGCTCGTCAATCGTTACATTTTCTTCATTTATTATTTGTTTTAACAAGCTTTTATTTATCGTATCCATTCTTTATGCTCTCATGATTCTATCTATCTATATAATATGCCGTTTTTCGTATTCTGTATAACAATAGTTCTATGTCATATTTTCTATCTAAATTATCTTTACTGTGTCTGTATGTTTAATATTACCGTATATAATATTAAAACGCTGTCGGGACAAGTCAGAGAAAATTATTATGAGCGTTTATTTTTCTCTTATTAATCAATTATATATAGATTATATTGTTTTCCTAGGTATCTCATTTTTTTCTCTTCGTGAAACGATGCGTGTATTACAATCCTCTGCCTACCCCTTCGGAGATTGCAGGCATAATGTTACGTTATAAACTTTTATAATGGCAAGGTCAATATCATGAGTTGAATGACTTTTGGCTGTCCGCCAGTTGGTTCGTTTATAATTAATTATATTCTTGTTTTTCTTCATTTAACATAATGGTTTGTTTTCGTATTTTAGTTTGAGTTTTGTAGTATTATATCGTATCTAATATTCTATATTAAAATTCCAGTTTAGATACCATAAATTTCATTCCCACACTTATAAAATATCTAGATGCTTACGAACTTTTTATAACTTATGCGGACATGTCTTAAACTGCCTTTATAAATGGTACAATCTTTATGTGAATTTAAGACCCTAGTTAGCGCCGCCAATAAATATACCAATACCATTAATGATTGCCTAATACTGACCAAGAAGGATTTATTTCGACACAGTTGCAAGTTGCAGTTGCAACGTTTTAAGCCTCCGTTCATTTACGACCCTGTAATGTTAAGGAGCTTATTGATAACAGATTGTCTTAGATTTAGCTTTGCTTTTGTATTTTATCTACAGTCGGTCGGAATTTATTTGTCCGTTGTTAAATGTCACATTGAACAGTATGTTAAGAATTTAATCAACCCAAATGCTATAGAATTATTTGATTGAATTTTCGAGTATAATTGTTTAACAATATACTACAATGTTTTAATAGTACAATTATGTACATTATTCTATGGATAATGTGTCCATTGTTCATTTGTTAGTAATCAACCTTAGTTTACAGCACACCATTCGACTTTATTGTTGTATTCAGTGGAAATTTGTAAATTTTCCAACCCGTGTTCCGTCACCCCAAAGGCGACCGACATCCATCAACTAATCGTTCATCTTCTGGACAAGGGGCTCCATTAACATAAGAAGCAGAAAAGCTACGCTCACAGTCTGCCATGTTGGCCAAATGTGCCTTGGAGACCATTATAACGAATTCCAAAGTAGGTATGCAACTTGCTTCACAATGTTTTCCTTCGCTGTCACGGCAAATGAAATTTAATCTTAAAAGGGATATGCTAGGGGTGTATTGTATGACGGTACTCCAAGATATCTCAATAATCTATCCAAAATAGATCTACATAATGTTATGTATACCATACTGATTCATTTCATTTTTATCGCAATTCGTTGATTGCGGTGGCAGGCATATGCTGACTACGATTTGATAAGTTTTGCTTGGCATTCAGTCTTTGTGTCCAATTATTACAATCGCTGTGTATAAACATTTTCATATTTCATTGTATACCAAATCTAATTTTATGGTTCGGTCAATACAGTCTAGTGTTTCGAATTGAAAATAAATCAAGTTCTTTGTTTAACGGATTAGACAATAGACAGAATATCCGACAGGACATCCCGAATGTCGCAAAAAATTAAAAAAAAAGCCTGCTAGAAAATCTGAGTTAATGTAATATCGACGTGTTTCCTATTTTATAACCTTTCCTAACCTGTTCAGTTCAATTTTACGAGGATTTTTAACGATGTCGACAACCAAAGCACCAAATAAATAACACATTTAAAATTGGTAATATTTGTTATTGACCAAAATACAAGTAAGTTTTGTTTTGAAAATTGTTATCAACACTTTTTTCTTTGAAACAGACGAATTTTCTTTCATAATAAGATGATTTTCTGGTCGTAGCTTGCCACGCTAGCTAAGTGCGGCTTAGCACATTAATACATCTAGACGACACGTGTACAAATGATATCAATCATAATTATCAATATAATATAGCGAAAGAATCTTGTCTGTATGTATACATAATACCTTCGCACTGACCCGGCGGCGAATTAACTTATCGAGTAGCGGGATAGAGCGCCCGTGGGAACCGTCAACGCGGGCATAGTCTCGCCGGGACCCTTCTGGAACAACCAATTGTACAATTATTTGATGATACGCTATTGTTATACATACTTTCATTTCTCTATGGACGTTCACTTTGAACTTACGTTATTGCTTAATATATTCTGACACGCATGCGCTGCTAAATAATTACAATAATCTCTAGTGAAAATGTCACATGAAGACAGCTATAGTAATAGAATTACGTACATTTTAACACTATAATTATAAACAAGTTTAAAAAAGTTTACAAAAATTAAACAAAATCCTTTATTGAATAATTCCTCCACGAATTTAGAATTACATAATAAAAATATAAATGTCATAAAGTTATTACACCAGATGTACGGTACTAGTATTATCTCAATTTGAGTACCGATAAAACATTTGTAAAATTTGAGAAATAAAGTTATAAAACTTAATTAAAACTTCATATCATGTAATTTTCTTTTTTTACAGATTTCGGTCATCGCAGAAGAGAGGAAGAGGCTGTGTAAAGTATGTGAATTATTTGCATGTACATAGGTATATTAAATGCTAACTAATATATAAGACTTAATGTATTTTTTGAGATTTGCTAGACTCTTCAAGTAAACAAATGAATAATAATCTATCGAATGCTTACATTAAATTCCTAATTAATGTCTTTGAGCCTTACTATTTTTTTCTATTAACACGGTGTAAAAAGAGCTCTCCTTCAAAGCCGGCAAAACATAGACCAGTCCTAGGGTGTTACAAATATCCATAGGCGACGGTGACCACAAACAGGTGGCTCGTCTGTCTATTTGCTAGGCTATTATATAAAAATACGGCGTAATAATAATATACATATATCGACGTAATATTACACCTGTGATCCCCGAAGAGGTAGGCAGAGGAGAGCAGTACACTCCCACGTTTCGCCAGTTACGTTTACGTCTCATGGAATGGTTAGTGAGCCTATTGCCATACACCGGGTACGTATGCAGACTACGAGTCACTGCTAGAAATTCTAAATTAGAATGATCCATTAGGGCCTGACCTGGGATTTGTACCCAGGGCCTCCCGGTCGGCAGTCGCGCTTGCTACCACTCGACCAACGAGGCGGACTAATATAAATTTATATAACATGTATATTTTGTCATACTTTTAATATCAATATACATACATACATACCTTCATGTCAAGTACCCCACGGGGTAAGTGAAGGGCACGGACTGCCAAATAACCCTATCCGTGCATTCTGCCGTGCTTCTTCCACATTCATCAATATAGTCTTACTCTTAATGAATAGATAGACACCTTTATATTCTGCGTGTCTCACAATCTTACAGGTACTCGGCTTTAACACAACGATTCTAGAACTTCAATAACAGTGCCTCGCAGATCCTTATCGCAATAGTCAACCCTTTGCGGCGCCCTACAAGGTCCGGTATGTCTTTGTCAATGCGAATAACTCTCCCGTAACCAAATATTGTAATGCATTTGCCAGTAATAAGTCAATGAATTAATAACCTTATTACCTGACACGCAGAGTTGAAATGGGCGAACAGTGGTATAATAATCAACCATTAAGTACTCATGCCAGGCTAGCCTTCGATCCGGCAAAACGGTGTTTTTTTCAATCGAGCGGCCGATTAATAGGTTCGCAAATCGAAGTCTGTACGATTAATTGGATTATGTTGGGAATAATTGCGTAAATAAAAGTGAGCTCGCGAATAAATCGAAGGTATTAAACGTACTCGGCTCGCCCCTTTTTGTTTTGCCATTGTAGTATTTTTTTTTTATCGGATGCGCGTGCTTCGGTGTTATTTTTAACTATCCCCAACGTATATATATGGCTTTGTAAAGGCGATGACACATTAACGACGTGCAATTAATATGTTCGTTTTGATCATTGCATTTGTTTCCGTCCAGTTTCGTAGCTGAATGATTGTGTTGGTTTTGCTTGTGATGCTTGGATTTTCTATGTACAATATTTCCTACCAACCAATCATTTTAATAATTTAATAATGTAGTTATACGCGTAATAATGTAGTTAACCGTTTTCTCATTACTTTAATATAATATATACAATATGATGCCTGCACAATATAGCGGCCAATGTACGAGCACTTATGTTGACTTTTAGAAGTTAATGTAATGAAGTCACATAACTTACCTTACAGACAAAAGTGATAAGAAATGCAGCCAATGTTAAAAATATTTTTGAGTTGGTAGTATTGGTATAAGGACATTTGTGGTATTCTATCGACAATTGTATCCTCTCTTGGGACCTCAAACATGAGGAGCGGATGAAAATGTGGTGCAGTATAAATGTGAGGTTCACACGGAAACATTACCTCAAATATATTTGGCTTTCATCGGATAACCTTATTACATACATATATATATTTAAGTTTATTTCCTTATCAACGTAATGATCAAATCATTAACACCAACTAAAGCTGTATCGATAATTAGTTACCGTTAGAAAAACGTAAGCTATAGATTAATTAAGCACAGAGAGCAAGTAATTCGAACGGGACGCACGGGGTACTGCCGTCAGAGTGCTGACATCAGTAATCTGCCACATAACTAGCCGCTGACGAACGGTAATCCATAAAACGGATATAAAACCCGGATTGAGATAGCGCCGGTACCCTGATGAACACTCATTGCAACTGAAGTGGAATGCAACTGCTCTACTATGGCTTATTTATGGCACTGACCGCTCCACGGTAAGCTAAAGTTGTTCTAAAACAGTGTTTACATTAATAAACGTTAAATAAAAGGTGTTTTAAAATATGCAAGTTTTTCACAAGAAGCAAGTTAAATATGTAATCCGTAATCCACTTACAATAAAATTTGAAGAGTACTTATTTTGTTCGCAAAATCATCTTTAAATTTTAATACCCTACATCGTGTAAGAGCTGATTAATAAAGCTCTAGCTAGAACTCGAAATATTTGAACATTAACATGACATCAGCCCTTTGAGGCTCACAAAGACGTAATAATCCGCTTTCATATTACAAGCGTACTAAAATACGTCATGTGATTTATTAAAATGTGACCTACTTGCCAGAGCCTTGAGCATGCTATACTACTATACAATGGAAATGGCTCCCGAGGGAAGACTAGTAATTGGACCAGGACTGGAATAATATAGTATTCCCTAATGTATTAAAGTGAACGTTTTGAAATATTTAGTTAACAGACAAATGATTTAGATTACGTTCCTCCTTCAGGTGTCTGAGGCTTAATAGCTCTTGAACTTCCAAAATGAAATGAAAAAAAAAAATAATTGACCCATTTTGATTCCACTGTTGGAATATGGGTCTCCTCTCATATTGAAAGGGTTAAGGCCATAGTCTGACACGCTTGCCAAGTGCGGGTTGGCAGACTTCGCACGATGTTTTCCTTCACCGTTAACAAGTGATATTTAAATTTAAAACGTACTTTTTGTAAAGATATGCGCGCCATGGATTTGAACTCAGCAATTCTTAACCACTAGGCTATCACCGCTGTCACCAAAATGATTAAATATCAATACATTTTACGCCATGCAGGCGACCATAATATTATAATATCTAAGACGTATTAAGTGTACTTGGTTAACATTTCTCAACTGCACTTGACCAACGTGACAAAGTTTAGCTCTAGGCTTACGACTATGTCTCGTGATTGTGGCTTGATATGTTCAATCAAAGCCTTATATTACAAAAACAAAGGCGGAAATAATCAGAATAACAAGTACCTTTCATTGTTATCATCGTCATCATCATCATAATGATATTTCATTTCACGACTGCATATAGGCCTTCCCTGATCATAAATGCATCTCTGTATTGAACAGTTGCAATGAATTCGAAAACCTTCTTACAGTCCACAAAAATACCGTAGTACTAATTACACTAGGTGTCCAGTAACACAGAGTACTACAAGATTATCTCACTGAAGCATCTCACACAGGTAATCCCGATTCCGAACTCGTTTCGGTAAGGAGGCATTGTTCAGGGCCCCTCACCGCTCTATCGCCGGGAGAGCGTAAATCACTCGCGTGTCGACATGTATCACGCGGAAGGTAACACAAATTGGCGGTACAATTTGCTCTTACAACAACGTGATGCCTGCAAGGGTGGCTATAGGGCTTTTTAATACAGGACACGTTTGTTTATCAAACGGTGTATATTGTCGTTTGTATATACATATGTAGATACAAACTACGATTTATATAACATATGATTATTGTCTTAATTGTAAGCAATAAGATTAAAATAACACAATTTGTATGCGTACTTTGCATATAAGTGGTGTATAACTTTATTATTGTTTTATAAAAAACCATGTTAATAATTATATGTAGTTTACCAGCTGTTTGGTTGCTATAGCAGGGCTCCGCCTAATTGGAGATCAAATGAGCGATTGCGCAAATTTCCCAATTATTTTAATTTTTTTGTCTGTGATGGGAAAAATGCGTGTTTAGCTATTTAATAGCACACTAAGAGAGTCTACAGAATGGCACAGTCTTCGAAAATACACAAATGATGGAATTGACAAGTTCGCGCGCGCTAAGGTTGCCTATTACTGCACTGGCAATTCGAGTGCGGAAACCAATTGAATTATGTAAGGGTGAGAATGATGAGCGTTCGTTACTCGATATGATTGCTTTGTGTCAAAACTAATGTTTCTCGGACGAGTTTGGTTTTTCTTTTTGTACTCTACACATAATAGTAGTAATATAATATTGTTTGTTAGTATTGTGTCAAAATTTTCGATGACATACGGTCACAAAATTTCAATATTGAGCCGATGTGTGCAGATTTCAAATAGCATCCGTTTTGTGCATGCAACAGACAGTTAAAAATAATACAGTTAAACTATTTGGAATTCATGGGTATCATAAATAAATCTATCGGATTATAAGCGTGTTGAAATCAAAAAAAAATTAAAGAAGATTGATAGATGGAAGGATTTACGCGGTAGAAAAATATATATATACTCGTACATAACTGTACCAGCGCTCTTTCTACCTGCAGCAGGAGACAACACCTTGAACTAGTTTATAAGCTTTATCTGATTTAAATATTATTAACCGTGGATAATTCGATCTGATAGTATGTAGTATCATCTAAACACTTGAATTGGTATTCACGCACGTAAGGCGTGAAACGATAGAGATATTTGACAGTTTGGGCTCTCTGCCTACCCCATGAGGGACTCGGTCTCACAGTATTATATTACAGTGATATATATTAAAATATTCAGTTGTGGATCGGAGAGCTATATAAAGACATTTTGTTTATTTTGAACAAAAATACATGAATGTGACTAAAAAGTTATACCTATCTCATGTCTGACGTTTATTAGATTTTCAACTAATCAGCGATGCATTTGCAGCGTAAACACTGCATGAAGTCAAATCTGTTTTAAAACTAAACCTCGTTACCTCATACAAATACAGACTGCGAAGCGGTAATATTATCACAGAATAGTTTTCAAATTACTGTTTCCTGCAGTGTAGTGGAGTTTACACATGATCCGTAGTCGACTTTTTTATATATTTGTAAATATTGTGTTTCATATACTGCAGTATAGTGGAGTTTACACATGATCCGTAGTCGACTTTTTTTATATAATTGTAAATATTGTGTTTCATATACTGAGAAGTATTTGAACTTGAAATAATAATTTTACTGATAATGTTAGGTGCATGTGGGCACTAATTATTGATGGCTTTGTACAAAAAAATATATTCCAGCTGCCTATTCCTCTTATTGGAAAATTGCAATACTAGAACAAGAAATAATTTCCAAAAACAAATCCCTTTATATGCAACACATATATAATACCTACTACTTAAATAAACATAAAAGAAAATATTTCATTTATGGTTTCATTTAAGTTTACGGTTCATTGCTAATATTCGCACATTTCCATAATAAATGTAAATTATCGATATGTCCTACTCTAGTTCAGCTTTCAGTTGATAATAACTCACAGTTCAGTACTGCGAGAGCAGAACTGTCATCACATCACATTTAGAACGTCAGGATGAACTGAGAGTTCATCCTGACGTTCTAAATTTAAACTCTTGTTCATAATAACGAAATAGTGTTCCTATTTTTGGCCCTAAAATGTTTTATTGGTTTTATGTCGTTACTGTGCTGTACGCGGGAATAAGACAAAATATTGACTATACAAAAACTATTATAATGTACCTATGTACTCGTATTATAGACTTACAATAAATCTATATTTTCAATCTATATAATCAAAGACAACTTTTTAAGAATATAAAACATATTATGACATTTCCGTAATGAGGTACTTACTCGTAATTAAAGACATACACACGAGTCAAAAGTGTAATTATTAAGTTTTGTTTGTCAGTTTACCTGTCAGCCATGACGTAACAAATTATAGAAGAATTTTAATATTACATAATAAAGTAATTTACTATATTATTGATACAAATATAAAATACTTTAAATCCCGGAAAACCAAGTCCCTTAGGGGATATAAGATGTTAATGATAAAGTGTAAATCAAAACGTAATAAACAAAGATTTCATTGACGGTTCTGAGCAAATTTAAGCGTGTTATATGGTGATCAAATGTAAATTTTCACGTGGACTTGGGAACAGTTATATGGAATCACAGTGTTATTTATAGCCATGAGTCTATTTTCAATCCTTTTTACCGTCACAGCTTTGGGCATAAAAGGGGAACGAATGCGTCATGTCCTTTACATGTTACACACGTAGGTGGAATGTATGGTGCTTATGAAGTATATTTGTTCAGGTTGTGATAGAAATCACTTTGAAACGAGGAAAGAATGAAGTACAAGATTCGAATTGAGCAGTATTGAGGTATATATGTATATATGAGGTATATATGTGTATAGAAAATTACTAAATTATTTTTTGTACATCCAGACATAGTAAAATGCATATATTTATCACACAAATATTTTGCAGAAATCAAACGCAATCTCTTAGCATAGGAATTTCTAACCACAAGACCGATAGGCCAGCCAAATCAGGAACGAAATTTTACAATTTCATGGACAAACCAGAAATTCATTGTTCACAGAATTTTAAAAATATTAAACTCTATGTTGCTCTTAAATTATGAACTCTAGTTTTCCGGAACCTTGACTAACTAAATAAGCAACATTTTCCGCGCCTCACCCTTTTTAATTCGAAGACGACACAAAGGTCCTTGTCTCTCGAGAATGTGACGCATTGTACTTGAGGTAAAGTTTCATACTTCGAGCTCTCTTGAATGGCTTGAAGAAAAACTTTTGAAAAGCTAAACTTAGCCACCATTCAGAGTTCACTCACCTCGCTAACTCAGCGTTCAATTTGTTGGGTTTCGAGTGGAGTTAAAACCACTGTAATAACTTTTAGTGCTTAGCTGAAATGAGTACCTACTCGTTAGGAAGTTTTAACAATTAGATTTCACATTGAAAATCTAGTGTTTCCGAAATATAATTATTTTTATAGCAATGCATTATAAGTGATGCATTGCAGGTTTTATAAACGTTTTTGAATGTATTACTTTAATATTGAAACACACAAACAGTTCATAATATTATTAAGCCTACTGAAAAAAGAAAAACATGAAGCTATGTACATTTTTAGTCATCATTTTTCTTATGGATTTAATGAATTGCTCTTCATACATCCCAAACTTCCACAGTTTCACTGTTAGACACGGGTCTCCTCTCAGACTGAGAGGGCTAAGTCCATAGTCTGCCACGCTGTCCAATCGCGAGTTGGCAGACTTCATACGCCTTGGAGGTACCTTCCGATGATATCCTTCATCTTTATAGCAAGTGATATTTAAAATTAAGACGCAGATTTTTGTAAAGAGGTGCGCGCCATGAATTTGAAACCAACACCCCCGGGAGAGAAACTAAATCACAAAAACCACTAGACTATCACTGCTTGCAATGAATTACTCGTACCTTCAAATTAAAAAGCACATCGGGAGCAATATAAAAAGAAGTTTAATCACTTTAATATAAGTCAATAACAGACTAATATCCGATTGATCGGAGATCTTTTTTCATGAGCTCCCACTGATTGCAGCGAGGTCATGGCAGAAGCTGACAAAGAAATATTTTTTTCTGTCAAACTAGTATAGAACATTTACCATCCTACTGCAATTATTCATTATAACTACGTCTAGACGTGATGTAATCGTGAAAGTGCATATATTCACGCCAGATTGACCAACTGCATTGTATGATAATAATTATAATCTATTCGCAACCGCTAGCTATGATAAATGCATTGAAACGTACGGACAGACAAGTCATAAATTACCTTCGGCGTTAATTTATGTGAGATACCAACGATAGCCGTTCACGAGCAAAGGATAGACGGTCGATTTTTATAGTAATATGCCATTAGGATCCTTTGGCGATGTCGCCAGCTGCGTCGCCAGAATTACTTGAAATGTATGATATTTATATTCTTCGAGGTTTTTTTTTTTCTTTTTTTTTTGTTTTCCTTCATTGTTACATAAACTTACATTTAATCTTAAAGACGTATGTAACTTTGAAAGTCAGAAGCGTGCCGGAATTGCAGAACGAAACCTAAAGTGTTAAACTAAACCAATATGCTATCACTGTATTTCCTGAACATTAACAGACAATTGTAAGACAATATTAACCATAATGTTTTCCATGAAAATGACATCGACATAACAATACCATGTAATTTCCTTTGATAGCTCGTGTCTAAGCCGATTCGTTGGCGTACAAAATAAATATTATTGCGGTTTCCTCACTTTCTACTGGTTTGTTGCGAGGTTGCGTAACCCATTGTTTCCCCTTACTATCAGATAATCCTCTTCGCTTCCTATTCAAAGGACAGTCGGCTAACAAAAGTTCTAATATGATGTAAAAGATTCATGTAACAAGTTAGTAACTATTGTACCTATCTCGTATCGATATTAAAATACGTTTAATTTTAAGTAGCACATTCCTAATTTGAAAAGCTTTAACTTTTGGAATTACATCATTTATGTCTTTACATAGCTATTGTACTACATATTTACTCGTGTTTCGTTACGAACATTATGATGTCACACTTTTTTAACTTTAAGGAATAAAATGACATACATACTTTCTCAGTTTCAAGCAAATATTCGTTTTTTGAAACCGAAGAATAGTTTATGTGTAAGTTCTCGTTTACTTTAAGTAATTTAGTAATAATTTCCATTGCTCCATGGTCATACGAGACGATTGAAAGGCGACATTTATCAAATTCGATTTGTCGTCACCATTTGCATTGATATCCGTTTTCAAAATTCCTAGGTAAAATGTAATCATGATTTACACAAATCGAGATTGATTTTAATTCGTTTTATATTTATACTTATGTATATTAAGCCTTCGTTATCTTGCAAACTCTGTAAGCCTTTCACTACAATACAAAGCTCTGATAAACAATGGGATAATTGGAAAGCGTACAAGACGTTTATCTGCTCAGATAACATCTAGATCAAACAGTTCTGATGAAAAAACCTTTTATGTGGCCTATGTTCAAAGAAAATGTAGTTTTACGTCTGTAATTATTATCTATGTAAGATTTGAGACAAAAATTCATGAATCATAAAAACCGTTCCGTTGGGGATAATTTGCTCCAAAATCTAATTAATTCGGCATTTGTCAATATGAATTTTACATCACGTAGCCTTCATACCAATTCTTACTCTTAATATTTTAAAAATAAAAAATGACGATCGACTACCTAGGAACGCTGATATTAACGCTTATATTGAAAACATAATATAGAGAATTTTTATTGGGTAGAGAGAATATTATTAGTTATTTATTAACGAGAGCTACAGTTTTCAATAACAATTTGTTACAACAAGAAATAACACTGATTGTGAAAAAATAGTGTCATTAGAAGAAAATGTTACAAGTTATTATAAGAAACAGTTACTGTCAGGAGCAGCAGTTAAAAAAAAACAGCTACTGTCAAAAATTACTGTTATTGGCTTCAATTCCACTGAGGACGAAATATAAATTAAAATTACGTGTATGTCACTATAACGTGCAAACCGGTTCGGAATCTGTCCAGTTCGGAATAAAAATGAACATTATAATTAAAAATGTATTTATACTCAGTAACAGTTATGTAATGAACACGGTCTATATTTCTTTTTAATGGCAATCAAGGTTGCGAATCGAAAAACACAACATCGCTGTTAAAGCTAACAGTGAAATATTCTAGAACTAAAAGACCTTATCTTATTATCTTTACATCTAAAATATCGAAAAGGATTGTTGTCCTATTCAAGTGGGAGTATTCTACGCTCCACCGCCTTACCTCTTGGAGGATTATAGACGTGATTTTACTTATAAGACAGGTGTTACGTGTGTTATTCAAAATCGGGTACGACTTTCTTAATACTCTTGACGTTATTATCTAGACTGAGGTCGCTGGTCTCATTCCTTTAGAGTACATTCATGTGTCGCCAATAATTTTGTAATTTTACTGGAAATATCTAGCAGTCATTTTTGATTTAAATTTCATGATGACATTAATAAACCATTATACAAACATATTTGTAAAATATCTGCTAACGTGCTTGAATCGAACCCGAAACCCTCGCCGTTGCTATAGTGATATTTTAAGCCTTCTAAATCAAGCAGCGGCCTTACCACAGTGACTAATTAGTCCAGATTGAATAAGCCGATGAGTTTTTTGCTCATAATTCTTAACGTAACTAACTGCAGTTGTTAATTACATAGTTCTCGGATATCGTTACGAATTACCGATAATTAATCATCTGTCCTTTTCGGACAGCCGAGTAACGGGGCTTAATTAGCGCACGTTTTTGTCGTGCGCGGCAAAAACGCAGCGCGCCAATGCAACCAGCAGTTCGACAAGTAAGGGTCAATGCACACTGGCTCCTAGCATCACACAAATAGTTCTGTAGTTTTTGACGCAAATCATCATGTCCTCGGCTTGTCGCATCCAGCATTTGCCTGCAGTCTTTCGCAGATCCGTTACAAAA
>DWMG01000159.1:0-23985 GCA_018244855.1 Elbella merops
TATGGCCTTAACCCTCTCAATATGAGAGGAGACCCGTATTCCAACAGTGGAATTCTAAAGGGTTGAAAAAAAAAAATAAATAAAAATTTAATCTGTGAAATAGAGATTCCACATGTGACCGCTTTTTTCTATAAATATCTTCTGTCTGACGAAGAAAGTGTACCTTATTAGTTATTTTTTCAATGTAGGAGTGATTCTGACAACGGTATCCAAAATTCAAGCATCAATACAAAATGTGTGAAAATCTATAACGAAACTGAAGTTTTCTTTTTTTGCCTGGTAAAATAAAAAACTTAGTGCTTTTTTTTTAATACAGTAGTAATGAAATACTGAAAGAATACTCTCCTCTTTCTATCAGCATTCATATAAAACTGTGTCCATCAATACAGCGTTAAGTAATAATTACCAGAGTATCACCGACGTAAAAGATTCTATTGTAAGCAATATCTCTATTCAAGACTCTACAATGAAAGCATACACTTCTGCCGCAAACTGCCTATTACTGAGCTAATCTCTTCCGGTCCGTGAAACGTGACCAGAATGAAACGAATGAAGAAGAAGTGAATATAAAAATAATAGCCTTCAAAGAAAACTTCATGGTCAGAAACATTTCAAGAAGAAATGCAAAGTAAAATAGTACTAAGTAACAATCACGCCTGTAATACCCGAAGGGGTAGGCAGAGGAGTGTGGTACACTCCCACGTTTCACCATTTACGTTTTTACGTCCCATGGAATAGGTGGTGACTTTAATGAGTAAAATAGCACTAGTTAAGGTTATATCCTAGATTTAAGCCCTTCACTATTACTACCTACCCTTTTTATTTAATATTTAAAGTACAAAATTTTCAAATATTTCCACAACTAAATCACATCCATAATACGAGTATTAATACACGGCCATCAAAGGACCTAGGCTGTTCCAGAATGTTCCATTTAGTGACATTAAAGAGCATTTAACGCTTGAGGGTACAGGCGATCATTTTTGGATTATAGCTGCCCCTATAGATAAAGGAATTAATTTGCGAAAGTACTGCACCCAAACCAGTCTAACTTGACCCTGGTGGTTAACAAATCGGGTAAAAGAATATGCGAAGAACTATAAACGATATCATCGCTTAAAAAAGTTTATAGTTTTTAAAAGTCGACGCAGACGATATTTCAACTAACCAAGTAGTTTATTTATAAACTCGTCAGAAATTTTCAACCTATTTTACCTCAGTTCTTTAATATATATATTTGTTACTCGATGCTCTTTGCCCACCCCGTAAAGGACCTGGCGTGCCGATATAAGATTGACATTGCTAATGACAAAAATTGATCAACTAATAAAATAAATCAATTACATTTGAAATGAATACATTGTTTTTGGTACTGCGCAAATATGTACTTCGTTCCCGGCATCGCGCTCGATAGAACCAGTACATTACACTGGTGACAATTTTAAGAGGCATAGGAGCTCTTACTACCGTGGTGAGGTCATAACTGGACGTTCTTTGAAGGATTACGAGCGGCGAGTGCGCGGAGGGGATGCGATGTTTTGCGTAATTAATGGCGGTGGGTTTCTTGCTATAAGTGGTACTTATAGGACAAAGCCGAGGTTATTGTTGGTCAGAGTTTCATCTCTGAAGCTGACCGGCCTTTATGGTGGAAGATTTGGGAAGAGAGGGAATGCAACGATGGATAAGGGATGTTAGCAAAATTAACTGACTCTTCGGTAATTGTAATGACAGTTTTTTGGTCGTTGCCATGTACGAAAAATTATTATAGGTGTTACCGTACAATATTAGTTTTTAAATTTCGTCAAAGTGATAATGTTATAAAACTGGAGTGAATTGAGCTAAGCAGAGTGATTCTCATCATCCTGGCTTTACACCAGAATAGTACCAGTGATACGATAGCCATGACCAACAGGGCCCGACCAACATACAAATGGGTGTTTTTTGACGTTATATGATGTTACTATGGCAGTGTACTACTCCACTTCTCTGCCTACCCCTTCGGGGATTACAAGCTTGATGTTTCGTTTATAATGTTACTATGTAAAGGATTTTTGCTCTTATCTATGGCAACACTCTTTGAATGCCATTCTCTGGGATAGGTGAATGTCGGCTACCCAACGTCGAAAAGACTGACAGCGTGGAAAAATATATGGCGCAAATATTAAAAGTAGGGGCTCCGACACAATGGGAGCCCCAGGTAGAATCATTTAAGAGTGACGGGAAATGAAAAAATCAAAATTCGCATTCGGCATTCAGAATCACAGATAACTGTGACGGAGAGATCCGGGGTTAGGAGAGGGGCGTCCGAATTGAAATCGTATCTGCAGATACATAATATGAAGAATACCAGCGATAAAAAGGGAATGTTGGACTGGGGTACAACCAAAAGAAAATATCAAAATTTACTATAATAATTTTAATTATTATGACTGCTAAAAAGATAAAAAGAGTTAAATGGCAGACTATGGCATTAATTCTTCGGGTTCTGAGAAATGGCCGTATCCATCAGTAGATCGACTTAAAAGCTACAGAATATTGACGAATACTATTATAATTATATAGTAACGTAGTATTATATAATAACGTAGTTACTATTATAATTATTTATCAAAACATATGGCAGGAATAATATATGCACATGTATAATATGTAGATGCCAGGAATAATAATATGTAGATGTATAATATGTATTGACTCCCTCGTTGGTCTAGTGGTTGCAAGCGCGACTGCCAATCAGGAGGTCCTGGGTTCAAATCCCTGGTCGGGTACTATTGGATTTTTCTAATTTAGAATTTCTGTAGTGATTCGGAGTCTGGATGTGTGCCCGGTGTATGGCAATAGGCTCACCATCTATGCCACTGTGGGACTTAAACGTAACTGGTGAAACGTGGGGGTGTACTACACTCTTCAGCCTACCCCTTCGGGGATTACAGGCGTGATGTTACGTATAATATGTAGATGCCAGGAATAATAATATGTAGCTTCAAAGGAAATTTTCCACAAGTGGAAAACTCTACGAAACGGAAATATCCACAAACACTAAGTGCAAGTTAAACACACACCATGATCTTTGCTCTCATGCTTCAGCAAATATCAGTGCCCGAATGCTTGAAGACACACTCAAGTTCCCATTTGATAAGTCTGTATAATTTGGCGTCCTACTTACTTTGATTAATAGTATTATTTGTTAGTAGTTCCTAGTGTGATAAGTAATTATATTGACTGTGACTCGGACATTGATATTGACTATTTTTGCATTTACAAGTTTAAATAAACTCGTAAATGTATCGTAAATGCGATAGTAGGTGGGACTGAGAATAGAGAGAGAATGAAGAAACTAAAAGAGATCTACAACCAGCTGTGTTCCGTTACCTAAGTTTCAATAATTCAAAGAAAAACTCAACAGTTAAATAATAGTGGCATAAAATGTGATATTTATTGGATTATTCATATATTTATTATTTATATCGATCAGCTCAATATGTGTGCATACGACGATTCAACTTAAAATGGACAAGCAAACACAAACAAACAGTCCGAAGAACCGTGAATACATGTGCGAAAAGGCAAACGAAAGTTTCTCTTATATTTGACATGTCTATTCAAATACGGAGGGGCGGCCATTACGGACAAAGCAGACCGGCGTAATGAAATATTCTGAATATTTGTTCTCGATTCCTCAAACCCGACCGAGCACCAGCTACAATAGACCCGCGATTCTAACATTTGAATGCGGATTTAGACGAAGTGCCTTGGTGTATTGGAAAGGAACGAGGGAGATACATTTTTAATTCGGCAGCTTAGAGAGTGTTTGGGGAACAATTTGCGACTTAATATTTCATGATGTTGAACGGTTGGGTTTTTTTTGGGGGTTTCCGTTCAATGTTTGAACAGGATTCCACTTTGGAATCCGTCAGGTTTTTAATTTATTTGCAAAAACGCGAATTTGAAATGTACATATATCAAAAATTTTAATTCTAAAACACGTATATATTGTATAAATATGTAGTAAAATTCTTATACACGTGCTAGCAATGCTTTGACACGTCATAATTTTTGACATATTTTCGTTACTTGACATAGAACTGCAATGCAATTTTAATAAAACGCCAAGTCATTATTTTGAATTTACGCTATTACCAAACCTCATTCTTAAATATATACGTAATGGAATTCCGATACACCTTATAATAATGTTGCGACGTAGGTATTGAAGCTTTTGACTGAACGACTCTACACTACGTAGTTTAACAAGTAGATAGTTAATAAAATTAAAATTATAAAAGTACTTTTACTTGCATCAAGATGCGTTTCGTTTTTACACATATTTAAAAAATCACATACTTCGAAAACAAATGAAAATCGAATATTTTTCCTCAAACAAAATGTCAATTGTAATATATTATTTTTCCTTACTCTACACGAGAGCTCTACAAAATACCTTTAAACATTATAAACGCAAGATTAAAGGGATGCGGAAACTTGTCGTTTTCGAAGTACATAATAACGACTACTCTGCCTCCATTACCTCGGAGTGGCGTTTAGTGGAGCATCGCCCCCCTGGAACCCTGAACCCCATGACACTCGCCCTCAAACCTCTCTATGACAGAAAACGAAAAGTACCCGGAATTGTTATAAAAGCTATACAAACGGCAACAATCACTCACACACGCGTGTGTTTAGTAAAATGCCAACACACTGAACAATATCACGCTCTGGTCTAAGCGAATGGCACCAGCGACATTATTTTCGCGTCGCTAA
This sequence comes from Elbella merops, assembly GCA_018244855.1. NCBI lineage: Eukaryota > Metazoa > Arthropoda > Insecta > Lepidoptera > Hesperiidae > Elbella > Elbella merops. The sequence goes on from DWMG01000159.1 coordinate 4,762, forward strand.
AGCGCAGTGTTCACTCATCCAAACATTCGGTCAATCAATCATTCAGTCGTTCATTCACTCCATGATTCAATCTCTCAGTCATTCAATCATTCATCCACTTAGTTATTTATTATATCTAAGTCGCGTTACACTGTTGTTTTGTAGACAAAATTATTGCTACAATAATCTACGTATCTTTAATAAAAGGCGAAAAAGTTTAATGTAGAAAGCCGATAAAGGTATTTCTTATCGAGTCCAGATACGATTCTATTCATATACTGGTAACTTGTATGAAGTATTATTAATTAAGTTTTACTTACTTCAAAGTTCCAATTACTTTTTATACTTATTAAGGAATACCGTAATTAGGCCTGATGGAATGTATGATTTTAACATAATCTTAGACCACACACGAGTACCCACACTGCCAGCGACCATAGACCGTTGTAAGGACATTAAAATGGCGGATAGCGGTAAATCGGCTATGCACAGCGGCTGGGGTTTCCCGTTTTAAAGCCCCCGCCCCGTCTCTGAACAATAATTCAGCTTCGCCCTTCCGAAGTGCAAGGGCGCAGTTACCGAGGGCAGTCGCGTAGGCCCGGGAACTGTAGATATCGATAAACGAGTGGTAAATGTTTATCGACTTATATTAAATAAAAATGTATCAAATAATGAGATTATAGGTGTTATTATTTAAATAATGTCGTTCGTTTCATATCAAAGGGGTATAATTGATAAAGAATAAGGCTACAGGGTAAAGAATAAATGAAGGATGGATAGGTTACTTCATATTGTATCTAATTATTTTATAGACTCATAAAGGCAGAAAATAAATGATCATAAAATAGTACACTTATTTCGTTTAAGATTAAGTGTAATCAATTTATTATTGAACTATGAAATATGGTGAACACATACTTGTATATTATAATCTCTAAGTAATTATTAATACCGCATTCACTTCACTATACCCTCAACAATTAATTTGATAAAAATAAAAAATTTAATTTAATTAATCAATTTAATAATTACAATAAATAATCTATGTTATCAACATAATACTTTAATTTAATAGCAATTAATATAGCAGTAATTTAGTATCAATATAGTACAGTTAATATCAACAAATAGCATATGTAGTTATAGTTTAGTTGTTTAATATGAACGCAGTACTGACATCACTACAGATTCAATAGTAGGGTGCATCATTTTATCAGCGGCGCGGCACACTCTATACTAATTGTGTTTGCTTGTTCGGTCACCATATTTGTAAACGGACTCTCGTAGATTATGACTCGTGTACGCGGTCGCTGGGACCCCCAGTGAGAGAGCCCGTGAAATTTTCAATCTCATCTCTCATGTATACATTTTAACGAACTGTAACTTAAAAATGAATTGAAGTTTCTCGCCGGGTCGCCAAATACTAGTCTGTCTTACAATAGAATTAAGTTTATGTTTCATTTCATAATGTTTGTTCCATTCCAAATGGATTGTCGTCCATAATGTCAATTATATCGTCATTGAAAATATTGGTTTCCATAGATTCTATATAATTGTGAAACTTTCACGCGTCTGTTCTAATTCTAGCCTAATTGTAATCCTAGACCATTCTTAATACCCACATTCCTTACTCGGGTTCGTCTCCAATCTAATATGGAGATGTTCGGATAGTTGGTAAACGCTTTATAGAACTGTCATTTTCATAATTTATAATTAAGTTAGTGTATTCAGTGATGTTGCAACTATTTTGATTGGTTGCAGGACAGATTAAAAGACATTAATATTATAAATCCTCCTTCTCTTAATAGTTGTAAATAATGGATTGAAAGATTTCTTGGAACAACACATTCACACTGACAGTTATAGTGAAATAAAACATTAGCGCCTCTAGTCTCAGAAAATAATAACACATTTTTTTCTTATCGAACCATATCAAAGTGTTTTTTTAAACACACACAAACATGAAGTGTATCAACACAATTATTTATACAAAATTATACATACTTCAATTTTAATACCACCTTAAATACTATCGCTACGTAAAATCTCTTAGTGGATAGGCAAAGTACACCGAGTGCCAAATACCTGTATTCTACCGATTCATCCGGACATCGGACAAAAGATTAAATTTTGTATAATTTAATTAAGAATATTATATTTTTGCTAAAGTATGTGCTATGAAACTTGGTGTCGTCTTCCTAATTGAGTTACCACAGCCACCGGCCGAGGTAGCCGCCAGTGCCGCCACCGAGACTAATTACTTCAGTCACATTGTACTGTTACGGTCCGAAATACGCTCGGTAATTATCATTTCGTTCGTTTTTAATCAAATTTGTCTCTATACATCCAGAACTTCGAAAGTCAAAAGAATTGTACGTTGGCAACATTATGTGCGTACGTAGACGAAAGACATGATGCCAAACTAAAATTCGTTAATTTTACGCAATCAGCTTCCGTTTCAGCTTTAGAAAAATAGCGAAAAATAAAATATATTATTTATAGACACTATTTTATTCTTATTTCATATTGTGGCATTATTCTTATTTATCAACAGTCAAACAAAAAATTAACTGGAACCAAAAAAAAGCAAAATAGAAGTTTTATTCAATTTCTCTACAACATCTGTATTCTCATAAAAAGAGTTTTATAAAAAAATAAATTGTGTGCAAACGAACAAAATAAAAACTAAACATATGAAATAAACTTTTAGGTTGCTGTTGAATTTTATGAAACGGTCAAAATTTTAACCACTTGAAAATTATCTCTAACAGTCATAGCAAAACGGATTCCAGTATTCGTAACTACTCGTACAAAATAAATATTCGAAATCCCGCTAATGAACTGTATATGATTCCGCAATTTGGAGTTCAATTTGCATATTGCTTACTGCTTATTCTGCTCACTAAGCTCACCTATATTTTCAAACCCACATATCGTCGCAGTATAGTTAAAAGCCTTAAATGTCTTAAAAGATATACATATATCTGACGCTAGCTTCGTTAGTACGAGTTAGCTCAAACCCACACCTCAGAATCAATATTTGAACGCAACACCCCGGCCGCTACAAGCGTTGCTTCACAAAGGCAGCGACGTGTACACTGCAGGTCATGATTAATGGCACACGCGCAACAATTTAATTCTCCTTATTGCTGTAAATGTAATCAGTCGAAAGGCCCACACAGGAGGGTCTTTTGTGCCTCTTTGTCACTACACTGTGAACAATGATTTTTGACTCAATCCATCTGGCTCGCCTTGCTATGTCGTCATTAATCTTGTGAAAGTGCAAGTTGCCGTGTCATAACTAATTTATGTGCGTAAGTTAATTGAAGTGACTTCGATTCGAATGTGGAATAATTACTTTGACGTAGAAAAAACGGTTGATAAAACTAGAAGTGGCCATCAAAGTACGATTTGATTTATTAATATAGCGAATTTAATATTTTTTGTCAACTCTGTATTGGTAGATCATTTGTTACTTTCATTTTTAATAATTTTATTTATTCGTATATATATATATATATATATATATATTTTAATGAGTACAAACATTTAAATTTCCCCTAAAAACAATCAACGTGTACATATGTACATGTACCTCCATATTTATTAATGCTTTCATCTTAAGAAACAACGAACTTTAAACATTATAATATGTGATGCCATTGATAAATAATTAATGAATATTACACTTACAATTGCACGGACTCCCTACAAACATTGATTATTACGTACGAAGTATTTCCGAACAATCCGAGTTATGCGAACGGCAATATTCGACGGACGGTGGAACTTTTGGTTGGTTTTTACTGAAAATATGCAACTATGGACCTTTATTGGAATTTCATAAAACATTTTTGGCACCCTCGCTGAAGAATAATATTCGATCGGAGCCATTTTACCTCATCCCAGTCACCAACTGCCCGATTCGTGGAAACAACCTGTCTGCTTGCGGCAAGCATTCAAATTAATTTAAATACATCGCGTTACATTGATTTTGCAAGAGTTTTATTCTTAACTACTGTAGGTACTGTTAGAATATGTAATTATACTTTGTATCTAGGGATATATGATTTTCATATATATTTTTCTTACAACACTTTAAACACTGTATGTTAAAAGCTCCGTTAGAATGAACTAAATTCGTTTATACCGCCTTTTTTCGTTTCCATGAGCGTAAAAATTAATCCGAATATGAAATGCCCAATTCTAGAACTTTCTATCGTCAAAGGAAAACTATTAGTGGAGTAAGTGGCTGGATTTTAAACTAAGATGTTCCTGCTATATAACTCACTAAGAGAATGCTATAATTGTATGAGAATCGTAGAAATCCTGATGTTAATTTTACAGTCAAATAAATACGCTATGTCTTCGCTTGACGTTAGCGGAAGGCGAATGTTTGACAAATATGAAATCGGTTCACCCCAATGACGGTTCAATAGACGATTTCAGTTTAAGGGCAACATGGAACAGCTATTTATCAAGCTAATTGCTTGAAGCCAAAACGGGCGATGTTTTTGTGCAAAATCTCGGAATGTATTGCCGAAGCCCGTCGCTTGATGGAGAAGCAATCGCCATTTTAATTAGTAGACGAAAGTACATCTGTGGTTTCCACTTTATGATAAATATAAATTGGATTTTACGTTTTCGGAGTACTCCAGCTACCCACCCCGCCGCGAGAGTTGATTAGAGTAATTGAATAAATTATTGATTTTGGAAGTCGATAGAACTCTCAATTTGATTTGCCCTCAGAAGCATTATATCTGTATATATGAACATATTATATCTGTCACTCATCAGACAAGTTTTCATACTCCATTACTGGTATTTTACATTTCCAAATTGTTCTAAAACATCCTGAATCCTCATTAGATAAACAAATGAATGAATGACTGACTAATTGCTTGAATGACTAAAAGATTGATGCTTTCATTCAGTTCCAATTTTAACTATTTAGTAGACACACATTCACACGAAACGCCATTCTACTTAGTGTCCTTAGTCTCGGACCCAGTTAATATTTAATTCAGTTCCATACAAATGTTAGCCTACATACGAGCTGCCTTAGCAACTTAGTTGAAATAAATAATTGCTAATTAGAAAGAAACAGGGGAGAAAGTGAAATATGTATAATATATTTATAGGCTCAACTAAACCATAAATACAAAACATATTAATCGTAAGATAAATGGAAAATGTCTTCGTGGCCTCCGTTGTGTCATAAATACAAAAGCATATTAATCGTAAAGTGTATTTAAAAAAAAAAAATTAAACACGCAAGTGTTGTCAGCACAGAAAAATTATTGTATCTTGTTAGGCACTGAACTAATTTTCGAACGGAGCGCGTGCAAGCACCTCCTACTCGCTGTTTAAAGAACTCGAGTATCATGTTATATTCATTAAGTTTGATTATGGTTCTATTAAGTAATGTACATACGAGTTATAGGTAAACAACGGTAAGAACAAGTAATAATTATTTGTTGAATATATGTACTCGTACATACACAATGTAACTTATTATAGACATTGTGTTTTTTACTTTTGACTGTCCGAAAAACTCAATATTGTAAGCGATTTCATTTAAGTGCTTTTATGTATTTTTCTAAAGTTGATGATGTGATGAGAAGTCAAGTCATTAAGTCTAGCTAAGCATTCTCTTAGGAATCACGTGGTTCAGAGTCAGTTCGGTCATCGATCAGGCTGATATCTTTAAAAAGTCCGAACAACAAACATTAATAGATAAATATAATACACGAAGCCTTACAGATAAACAAATTAGATGTCGTTGATTAAATAAATGAATAAATAAAAGTAAACTCTTGGCTAATCTAATTTTCCTTTATTAGTAAACTCAAAATTCAGATTAATTTCTTCTCTGTCAGGCTAACAAATATTTCCGAACGTTTGTGCGTTTGTCAATTTTGAAATCAAAGTTACAAAATGTCAATGAAAGCAGGTCAAATGTAATTTGTAAAAAAATTACGTATTATATTGAAAATTTGTAAACATTGGCACTGTTATTTGAAATTATTTCATATCTAACTATCAACTAAGTAAATAATCTAAAGAGATGTAAATAAGCTAGTGTTTCAAGAATTTCTCGCTAAATTGGAATTTTCGCTACATTGAAGATATTTGACTATGAAATTTCAGAATTTATCCATAATTTTCAGCTGCCAAAACTGAAATAGAATCAAAGCATCCGAAAAATTAAATGTACGTAACGTCACCATTGAGGACAACCCTTTGACGCCGTATCAACCGCGTGTTGTTTCAGACAGACAGACGTACAAACAGATTCCCCGTCTTTGTATTACGCCCCTGTTAACTATTAAACGAAAACTTCATATACGACAATCACTACACCAGCAAATTGAACTCTAAATCTAAAGCATTAAAGACGGCTATAGCATAATAGATCTGCACGTCTATCATTGTTGCCTTATATGGAGCCAGTGTTAAAAGAACCGTGGTGGTAAATACAATAGTCACTATGAACTTTCAATTTGAACCGACCAAGGGAACAGGAGAGGTCAATGTAAACTGACTGTTTACTTAACGTCGATGGGTGGTCGTTTAATTAAGAGTGCGAATGATAGCCCCTTTTTAGATTATTTAAAAGTATAAAACAGGTTCTGACGTTCAGGCGGCGCGGACAGGGCGTGTTCACAAAGCGAAAAAATTTACCGGAAAGCTCTGAGGGGTCTGTCAATAGCAATTTTTAAGCAAATCTTTGTTAACGTGGTAATCCTTTTCTATTCGTTTGCCACCATATTCACTGTCCTGTTTGCGACCAAACATTTGCCGTTATTTGTATCGACAGGCACAGATTACTTGCGCAACTCCACAGATAACAAACATGATTAAAAGTATTTATGGAGGTTTGAATTAATTACCTTAATAGTTTCTTGCAGGTCTAAAAATTCGTTTTAAAAAGCATGAAGCCAACGAAAATCTTATAGCCGAGTTGCACGTAACATGTCTTATTGAGTACATACAGTCAATAAAGTTTGCCACAAACCTATCTCACGGTCGACCGCAACCGGTTTTTTTATGGGATATTATTCCACATGTAACGGGAAACCGTTACATGTGGAATAATATCCTCCAACAATTTCATCTACCCTCATTTTCTTGATGTACAATTTCGTATGTGAAACATTCTGTATGTATTACAGGCGTCAGCGGCGCACTACCAGAGTCAGCTGGCGTCTCTATCGGCCGAGAACGAGCGGCTGCGTGGTCAGCTGTCTGCGTTATCAGCCGGCTTGGGCGGTGGCGATCACGAGAGACGGTTGGACGATGTCGCGCAGCAGGTCGTGCGGGCACTGCTCTCACAAAAGGTACCATGAATACCATCAGTTTAACCACGTAGTTACAATACGTTGCAGAAGTGCATCAAGTCAGTAATGATATTTAGCAGTCGATGCCCTCTGCCGAACGTAAAGGAATCTGACATGACGAATGAATAATGATATAGGACAGTTAATCAACAATATCGCCTGCTGAATAAATACATGTGGTCGTTCTTCGTCGAATAGCATTAAAAAGTTAAAACCACCAAATTACTTAACGCACTGTTAGAAAATTCCTGACTTATTGAGTATACCATCAACATTTCCACATAACATAATAATATAACAAGCAATAGGAGAAAATAAAGAAATATGGACTAACGGCTTGTTACATAGTTAATCCTGAGAACTCTATAATATACGCATGTGTGCTTGGAAGCCGTCTTAGCCTTCAAGAAGTAGGTAATTGTGTGAACGACTTGCGTGCAGTTCGCAACGGCGCTTATCTCCTCAGCCAAGGAAAGCCTAACACGACAGAAATATGGTTTCAGCGGCCCCATCACATCTGTTTTATCCAATTATCTAAGCTTATCCGATTGTTGAACGCCGCCAGTCGTCAGTTGAACGGCCGACCTCGTTGTCAGAACAGCTGATTGCAGTTTATTTATATCGTCAGAAGGTAGAAGAAGTAAGGCTTAACCTTCGAAGGAGTGGCTTTCAGTAGTTCACAATTGCTGCTTAAGAAATATTATTTTATTGTTTTGTCTAAGTGTTATTTTGAATAAAAAAGGAAATAATTTATACGGTTGTTCAATTAATTGTAAACTGACCCAAAACCGCTGAGAGTAAAATTAATATTGTCACAACAAAAAACCACTCAACGCAAACATCCCAATCTCTTAATCCGTTCTAAGTATTAAGATGCAGACCGGAAATTGTTTCCTCATAATTATAGTCCGCTGTTGCGCACCCGTGGATTACGCGTTGCTACATTCGCACATAAATCGCGCGAAATGGGACATTTTGGCCTTAGCTGCTACCGTAATAATTTCACAGAGGCTCCGGACCACTATAATCTTGGCATAATCTCGCCGATAATACGAGTGTTCGCATTTAAATCCGACCCACGAGTGTCCGCCATGCCTCTTTAGTTTTGGCGCCAACTTTTCAGATAAAGATGGCGGCGGGCTGTCATGACACTTTTATTGTCGAATTCATTAAATATTTCGGACGCTTGTACATTGTGGTCACGTAATAAATCAATATACAATATTGTTTTCAAATTTCAATCATAATTTTATGCAATATATGTAGTAATGATATCATATTGTAACGAGTGCACGTAATGTAAATGATTTTACTGTAATATATAATTTGTAAGAAAAATGTGTAGCTTTTAAACCTTAAGACCTTGACTCTCTCATACTGAGAGGAAAGCAATGATAGGGAATGATCAAATTTTCGAATTTGACTATGGCCTTAACCCTCTCAATTTGAGTGTAGACTCGTATTCCAGCAGGAGAATTGTAATGGGTTGTAAAAAAAAAATAAAAAAAAAATAATAATTATATTTCTTAAGTACTAATAAATAAAATGATTATGCCGTATCACCGGCGTAGACTGCATGAGAAGCCGTGTTTTGCGATACCCAGCACGTCCAGCGTGCGGATTATGGGCAAAAACCCCTTTGAGGAGGTCTATAAGATATAAGAGCTAATTGTAACTAATTTTAGTTATTAGTATAGTGTAACATCACGCCTGTAATCCCCGAAGGGGTAGGCAGAGATGTATAGTGCACTCCCATGTTTCACCAGTTACATTTAAGTCTCATGGAATAAGTCCTGAGCCTATTGCCATACACCGGGCACACATCCAGACTCCGAGTCACTACTAGAAATTCTAACCCGTACCCGACCCGGGATTTGAATCCAGGACCTCCTGATCGGCAGTCGCGCTTGCAACCGCTCGACCAACGAGGCAGTCAAATTAGTATAGTGTAGTGTTGCAATATGTAAAAATACATGTCCACGACATATGTACAACAGATTTGATATAATGATTATGATATTAATACTGTATCTGTATTGACATTCCTTGTCAATAATCAAAGACTGGGAAATGATCTTATTTGTGTGCAAACAATACCTGTATACCTATAGGTACTCAATTAGTCTATTTCAATGATTCTGTATCTCCAGTGAAGTTAACTTCTCCGCAATTTTATGTATTATATTATATCGTATCTACTAGTCATATATTTAAGTAAAATGATAAACTCCCAACTTTTAATATTAATGTACCCGGCCGTCCCTTCGCAAATCTTAATTTAATTATAAAGAACTTAAGGGAAGTATAATTTTGTAGCGCAGTTGATATCTTAAAATTTTATTCAACTTGATTATACTTATTAACCCTTAATTAACTTTAAAATTAATTCATCAGACCCGGAAGAATCTTTTAATAAACAAACTTGGTCTGTCGCGGGCATATCTTCGTTGTAATTTGGGAAATTTCAAAACGCTAGCAACACTGACAATGTCTTGCCATGCTCAGTATCTCCCATCTCCCCTATAATTACCTCCCGTCAATTACGGTACTCGAATTTAATTTGGCTAATGAAACGTAATTAAAATATACGCATTTATTTTGAAGACAACTGACGAGGGGGATGTTTTAAAGAGGGTGTATTAGATATTTGAATCATGTTTATAGATTTATTATAAACGCTATAATCATGAGTCTTACATGTACTTTTAAACGCAATTAAGGCCAGATGGAGTTGCAACTCGTTAAATCTATGGAATTACTATAGACCAGAAATTATTTCTATTTATTTATTACGCAATCACGTCTGAGTAGGTGAACCGAATGTGAAAAAAAAAATATGGCATTACTAAGAAATTTACAAAAAGAACAGTGAACAGCAAATGATATATTCGAGAAAGAAAGTACCATCCATCCTCCTCATCCTCAATAATGTTCTGTGAGGCGTTTGAAGTAAAGTCACACTTAAACGTTTTATTTTTGAGAGAAGAAGCGTCTCAAAGGGTGGAACAAAACATGCATGAGGATGATGAAGAAAAATAATATACAGCCTTTATTAATACCCTACAATAGCAGAAAAGGAGCTTAAACGGATATTATTGCTTTTTAACCGCCTTTTCTATTGGCTTGCGAGTACGGCCGGATAGAACCGGGTAGTTTCATATATGAAACGTAGTTACCTAACAGAATAGTAGTGTACTATGAAGTAGGAATATCGTAGCGTAAAACGTTAAGCTATGTAGATTATTATAAATATAATATACAATGTAATTTTCCGTAATCAGCCTGAGTATTTTGAATATTCGTTCGAAATTATGAAAAAAAAAACATTAAGAGGGACTCCTCCGTATACAGTAGGCCCTCCCTGTTGTTTAGTAGTTTTTCAGATCTTGTGCTTTTAATTTTTGGAGCATATCCAAAGAACTCTCTTTGCATTCCTGCGACATTTCCAAAGCGATCAGTTTAATATAAATTCCGTTATGTTTTCAAATGGTACTGAGTTACTTTATAACCTAAATAACAATGTCAATCTAATTTTCTTTTATCTCTAATGAAACACAACGAAAACGACTGTTTCTGCCAAAGCCTTTAAAGTGAATACAAGTTGAATAACGCTTACTGTCATAATAATGAATGATGCAATAATCACTTATAAGACACAAATTACGATGATAAATAGTAGTTGGTAAAATAGGATCTCATATATTGACATCAAGGCGAGCAGAGACGCAGTGCAGAACAGGCTGCAAGGTCCATATCACATGTCCATCACATCATTGTAGTTGGCCCACGGCGCGTAAACATCTCATTCGTGTGCTAACATCACTGTGATATTTACGCCTTTACAAACCCAATTTCATCACATCTTTCAATTAGTTTAGACTCAAGTAATTCATTTGTGAAATTTGTGTGAATATTTTCCTTTATTATGAGAAGAAATGTAAACACCTATTTAGTGGACAGTTTTGTGTATTGAATATGAGTTATTCAATTCTTACGTGTTGGAACATGTTTTAATTTTACTGTCGTGAGTATGCTTCGATGGGTGTATTGATAAATGATTGGCTGTAAGTAGAAAACGTATAAAGCGGTCGGATCGCTTAATAAGAATATTTTTTGTATATGTACTAATATTGGTAATTGATTGTTGTGTACAATAAAAAGTAGTTATTTTTTTGTTACTCATGTACACACATTAATAATACTGAAAATTAGACAAAATCGGCTGTACAAAGGCATCACTCATTCCACAATGAAATGTCTTCCAGTAGACTCGTTGGTGGAAAATTGATTGGTAAAACTAACCTAGAGCGTACAGTGACAACATTTTTAACACATTTTATCCAGCTTGTTCTATTTTAGCTTGAAGATTTGAATTGTAAAAGTTATTCATAAACGAACATTTTTTTTTCTATTCCAGAGCGTTCGAGAAGAACTGGGATGCGCCCGCGCAAGGATACGCGAGTTAGAAGCACAAAACCGTGCTCTTAGCGCCCTCCTCGTGCGACAGCTGCGTCCCCAGCCTCGGCCCTCCCCCGCCACGCCGCACACCCCTCTCACGCCGCACACACCCAGAGATTTGCAAGGTAACACACATGAACTACCTCGTAGTAGGACCTAGCCGTAAGATTAAATCGAGATCAAAGTACGTACGTCTAGACCTGTCACTTCCGAGTCCATTTTACAACCTTAACCTTACCTTTTAAAAAAGTTTATTATACATACATTTCATCAGACCTATTTCTCATAAGGTAGGCAGAGACTGAGAATTTCTACCTGCATTATAAATACAATTATATAAATTGGTTTAATTCACTTCCGTAATTCGACCCAATAACGTCCACGATCGTCACATTTCCACGATCCACGATCGTCACATAGTTAAAACCGCAGCATTAAACGCAACGTAACCTTATCAGAGCCAACATCGTTTAGTTTGTTTACGGTCCCTTCAGCGTATTAACGGTCAAAAGAAAATTTTCTGGTGGCTGATAACTAAGTTGAATTTATCTAAGGTCCTATATAATTTCCAATGTTTAGCAGGTCTTACCCTACATTATCTCACTATTACATTTTGCAGTACATCTAGTGGACGTAGGGTCGTGTGGATCCCTGGTGTCGTTCAGAGACTCGCCGCCCCCAGCGCCGCCCGCTTCCCATCCTCATCCTCTGAGCCAGGACGATAAGCGGAGACATCAGATCCTAGCTGATATTTGGACGGAACTTAAGGTAAATATATGACCAAAAATACCAAGTACCTACTCAATTTTTATTCGAAATGTACGAGTACGAGCGTACCATAATGTGTTTTGTTATTTTAAAATTAAGCAGTGTTTCTATTCAATTTGGTGTACATTAAACGGTATCGGAGCTTTAAATATTCGCATAAAGCTTTTGGGAAGTTACAACAAATGGACTAGTAATTTCTATAATTTACAATTTTATCGAAATGAGAGATATATCCTTCGACTTGAATAGAATTTTTTTTAACCTGGTTGCAGGGTTTGGAAGTGACACCTGCAAATTTAGCCCGCGCCCTATCAGCCGTGGACCCGACGCTGTGGGCGCCGCCGGCGCGGCCCGCCACACTCAGCCTCAGCATGCCGCAACCTTGCACTGATCCCGTGGGGGGTAAGTTTATCTAGGTATCTATTCACAACATTAGGATCATAATTATCCAGAATCCGAGATTTGTCATCATCATCATCAGCCTTTCTTAGTCCACTGCTGGACATAGGCCTCCCCCAAAGGGGGCTTATGCCCGTAATCTCCACGCTAGGCATGCGGGTTTGGAGATCGCAGGGCACGGCTTTTCTCACCGCCGACGCTGCTGTTTTAGGCTGCACTATACCGCAAACAGCCGTTCGCCAGAGCCTCGTCTGTTATAGCAGGGTGTACCCTGTGCAGGTGAGCTTGGCTTGGGTTCTCCTGAGATGGTGGTTGGAATCCCTTACACCCGAGATTTGTAGCAGACGACATTTAATTTTTACCAAGTGGAGCTACTAAGGTATTAAATACACTTAAATTTCAGGTACCAGTGCAGAAAAAGTAACAGAAGAAGAGAGCGGCGAGCCATGTGAAGCAGGTGCTGAATCACCAGAAAGTGGCGCTAAGGACGAGGGCTACTCCACCATGTCCAGCGATGTACAAGCCGATGCGTCCAGGCAAAGCGACCACGCGGCCGATAGAGCTTTGCCTGATCTGAACGAAGCTTCAGACGAAACTGACAACCAAACCATCGTCTCTATTAATCCTAGAGAAAATCGTCGTCACGGCAGACTGTTAGCTGATGCGGACTACATATATTTTCCCGTAGGTGTAGCTTTCGCAGGAATTAGAGGCAGCTATCCACCATCACGACCAATTTTGCCATTTCAACATGTTGTTCGTAGTTTTTCTGATTCGCATCTCTGTTTAAAACTCTTGACGGGAACGAATTGCCCTACAAGTTGCTTAGATACCCCATCTCCTAGTTCGGGTATTTTAGTGCTAGATCTCAAACCGGCCCCCGAAAGACCATTGAGGAGAGCTATAGCGTCCACGACTAGTTCTGAAAGAGTATCATGGGGAAGCACGTTAGAGGACCGGGCAGACGGTTCGCAATACGAAGCTGATTATGTTCAACACTGGCTAGAGTTAGATGATGCTAGGTCAGCGCTACAGCAAAGGCATCGGGATTTAGCTGACTTAGAGTATGATAGGGCTGAACTAGAAGACTGGAGTTTATCATTATCTTGCGAAGATCTGAGAGACAGACAATCGCCTTTTGCTGAAATAACAACACCAGGTCAAATATCGCTGTCAACGTTACCAAGTATTAGAGAAGACGATGCTCTAGAGCTAGAGGAAGACGTTGGGGATTGTTTATGGAACGATTGTGGTTTTGCAACTATAGAGATTGATGAATGTAGGATTGCCGAAGACCCAGATACTTCCGATAAACGATGGGAATACTCCGGAACGCACTCTCCAGGAGGGTCCTGGTCGAGTGCTTCCGATGCTCCTGAAAAAAGATCAAGTACTGCATTGAGTGAAGACGGAGACTCTCCCAATAATGTTGGTCTCGACTTTACACGTGACTTTTATCGTCTTGTTAAATATGAGAGCACAAAAAGTTTAGCATCTAATTCGTCTAGGGGTTTGCCGGCACAAGATCCAAATAGCCACTTACGAATTCATGAAGTTCAAGCAATGGCCTTGCAAGACCGTGAGCAAGCTTTACAAAATGTGCTTAATTTTATTGCTGAACAGCAAAAGTATTGCCGCGACAGAGAGGAGTCAGATTCCGTGTCGTCACGACCTGTTTCCGAAATACGGGAGTTACCACCCCCCTATGCAACGGCAGACTTCGATGACGATTCGGTTGGTCCTCGCAGCGATGCCTCCGAAGACAGACAAAGACCTGATTCCTTCGGTAGTTTCTCGGAAAATGATTCCTGTGATGTTGTTTCTAGTGAAAAGCCAAAAGTTTCATATTGTGATACCGTATCCGAGCCAAGGTCTACACCAAGATTTATAGAGCGCGAAGACCCTTACGTCGAATCTGAGGATTATTACGTAGATATATCGCGAGTTGAAAATTCCGAAAATGAGATAGACGACAGCCACCTTCTGAAAGTCCAAAGAAAAAACGAAATTAACAGGAGTATTGACGTCAGTAACGTGGCCGAGTTAGATGAACCCTTAGATCAAACGAAGGAAGAGAAGCCCTGTGATATGGGAACTAGTCGTAGCTTAGAATTTAATTCGGCCTTGAAGGAAAACACTCTAAATATCATGCTGAGCAAGCAAGAGCCAATGGAACGATTAGAACTGGAACCTTCAATGACAAAATCTTCTAGTTTTTCGCACATTGCCGGAGAATCAGAGATGTCGTTTGTTGAAGAAGTATTGAACGCTTGTAGACGCAGCACGGGACACTTGGTGACGGTACCAGAAGAGGAGGAGGGCTCCTCGCCGGAGACGAGCTCTCCACAAATGACTGAATCAAATACTACGAGTACTTCTACAGCTGAAACTGTGATAATAAGTAATAAGAATGATGCGACTCATAGAGAAGTTAGGAAAAGGGAGAGTCGTATCCCAACGCTTATGGGAGGGAAGAGGCCTCCTTCATCTCCGAATAGGACCAGGTCGAAAATTCCAGTAGCTGAAAGGAGCCGACCAGGGCCAGCGCAAAGTGTTCCGCCGTCGGAATCAATAATCGTGAAACAAGAAAATACGCTAAGTTTTCATGAAGCTGCTACGTCCAAGGATGTCATCGAGGAACTCAATAGGTAAACATATCATCATTTATTGAAAGTTCTATCTTTTACACGTTGATATTTTTAAGATAATTGGACCTCCATATCAAGCATGCTGACTTTAGTTGAATATACTTTTCCGCCGACGATCTATTTAACTGATTGTAGGCATTGGGACCCTTTTCTTGCAAGATGCTTCTCTGTCTTTTATGTAAAAAATTTTGAAATACTTTTTATTTAAATTTTTATAATTGTCACATGGCATTATCCCAAGATTCACGAGTCACAAAATCATCTACGTAAGATGCAAAGAAAACCTCAAACATTAACGTCGAAACTTCCTTAAACTTGTGCAAACATTGTCCACGGAAAGATCCCATATGGTACACAAATAAATAAAAGGAATTTTACAAAAACCTATGTCGCAAGGTCTTCCTCTGGTCCCGACGTGAACTAACACGGCGACCTACCACCAGGATGATCCGGCAGAGCGAGGGCCCGGCGGCGGAGGGCGGCGGCGAGGAGCGCGGCGGCGGCCAGCGGGACGGCGCGCTGTGGGCGCCCACCGGCTGGGTGCACGTCGAGAAGGACATCGACTTCAGCGACCCTAAGGTACCTTGAGCCAGTATCGATCCTTACTTCATATGTAAACGTAATAGGCTGTAGGTACACAGGACTTAAGTAGGACGGCACGGATACAAGGAAGCAGCTCACACCTAGTAACTGTCAGGAGGTCACTTTTCATTTTGCATTTACAAAATATCTGCCTGAGAGTTGTTTGATATGTATATCTCATCAATATTAACGTGCTATGACTACGAAGAATTGCAATAGATGAAACGTGCTAGTACTACTGTACTACACTCTACTGCACTACCTCTGCGGGGATTACAAGTGTAATGTTACATAAGGTTACGAACAATCGGGCCGTGGTTCCAGGCCCGGGCGAACCTGCTGGACGTGATGCTGGCGTCCAGCGACTCGTCGCCGTCGTCGTGCGGCTCGTCGCCGGCCGAGCCGCCGCCGCCCTACTCGCGGCTGCCCCGCCTGCCCCGCTCGCGCCGCCAGAAAACCGGTAAATACCCCCCGCCGCACGCACACCTTCCCGCCGACTAGTGCCGCCACTGTCCGCGGATGTGGTGCCGGTTATCGATTTATCGGTTTTGAAGTACAGTTGCGTAGAAGAGTTTTTGAAAGGAATGCGATTTTAAAAATTGTCTGCCCACTGTAAAGCTACGTACGTATGTTCCGTAAAATGTTAGAGAATCGTAATTATTTAAGCTGTCCGATTTTTTAAACGGTGGGTTCTTAAACAATCAGCGACGTGTAATTCATACTAATTGGTACAATACCCACTTGCCAACCTTATGTTGGTTACTTACCACATCTGTTCGGTTAAGTCGCTAAAACTGTTGACTGTATATAGAATATTTCCAAAACTGTTTCGCATTCATATCCGATCGCTTTGCATTCCGTATTGATAACTCTCGACTCAAATAATAGTGGCATCTTAAAAAAGCTTTTTCTCCACAACTGTACTTATTGATTAAATCGCCTAAAAACTGTTGCTTCCCATGGTCATGAGACAGCTACAAACCGGCCGGGTACTACAAAACCCGTCTGAATTAATTATGTCACTCGCCAAATATAAATGCCTATATACTTACTGCGTTTTTAACTTGACAGTTTAGTAGCAATTGAACGAGTTTAGTGGAGTCAGACGGGTTTGATGCTCGGAACAATTGTACTCATGTTTTAAGCACTAAATCATTTGCACATTTTGTGTGATATATGTGTATATATACATATACAAATATATGTATGTATGTATATATGTGAATGTATAGAGTTAATGGGTATTGATTTAACATTTCATTTTAGTCTGGTGTCTGAAATAGGGTATGTAGTATGGCATCTGATTTAAATGGGAATTTCATGATATCGATCTGTATTAAACAAAGTGACAGTATAGGACAGTTGTATCATCAGAGTTGTATCATGATGACATAACAAGCGAAAAGCAAAATATTTTACTAAACGCGCTAAAGTAATCGCAGTACCTCTTTTTCCGCGTGAGCATTTTCTCAGTTCTTGTTTTTGAAATTTTTTCCTCGAGAAAAAAAGAAGTACGAAAGTACGGTGTTCTGGGAGACACGTTTGGTTAAATCAACTAAAAATAGTCCATACTACATACACGCGGGGGCGTACCTAAATGTATATTAGTGGAAAACTATATGTACAGTATGCTCCAGTTAGTGTCCAGTTGGCTCCAGTATTGTATTAAATAAATACTATTAAACAAACAGTATATGGGTGATATATTATCTAGGCAAAGTATCCTGTGATGTCATTACTGTGTAATATAAGAAGGTAACTGGACTCAAATGACGCACAATCCATGAAGTGATATTGAAGTAAGAGTTTCAAGAGTGACTAGAACGAACACAGAATACATATATCATAGTACGTCATTGTTAAAATAATAAGAAAAATGAATTACTAAATAATAACAATGGGTGTTTAGTGGTTTAGTAGTTTAGTTTTTGTACATGTTCTAAAATTACTTACATTCTTCTCGAATGTTATTATTTTTTAAATATATCTTTCAAACAGAGGCTGCCAAGCGCCAGGTACATTTAAAAATCTGACGTGCTTCTTTTTATTACATAGAAATCGATACTTAGATAAAGATCATTGGCACTCGGTGCCTTCTGTGTATCCCGTAAGGGACCTGGTGCGATGAAATAATAATAATAGAAAGCTATCGAATGTAAGTAGTTTTAACAAGCAGGTGATAAGATACTTGAGTATTCACTAAAATATATATCCTGTGACACAGAGTCGACCGGAGTGTGTACAGTCACTTTAAGTCAATATGTCTATATTCTTGTAAGGGCTTGTAAGCCGTGCTGAAGAATCAATCACCCTAAAATGTATGTATGTATAACGTTACCATCAAAATATGTATTCAAAAACATGGTGCAATAATTTTCATCATTATCACTTAAAACCGTTTTGACATTTGTTTATTCAATATACAAAAAATAATTCCTCAAATTAAGGGTAACTGTTTGGAAAAGATTCATAATTAATTTGATGGTGGCATATCGGCTACGGCCAATTTGTGTTACAAGGTGGTCATTTTATCACTTTACCGCTAGAGGTGACGAGAAATAGTGACATGTGTCATGTGACACTATCAAAAGTGTTGCTAATGATCATTATTTACGGAAAGATGTTGAGATGGCTTCTTAATATTGTTATTTAAGGGAAAAGTGTTAAATATCAAATTGCTTTCATAATTTCTAAGACATTTATTTTGAGTTTTATAAATAATTTATGAAAAGTATACATTTGATGTTTGACACCGGTGTTGTAATGATCACGTGACGTCATGTCATGCCATGTTGTCTGTTCTATCACACGTCCAGCCACCACACACGTTCCCGCTCTCACTCCTGCACATATCACCGTCGCTCCATTTCAATAGATATCGTACAATCCGACGCCACTCCAAATTTTGAAAATTTTTGAATTTCAATCATCGAATTACTGGAAAGAATTATTAACGTTTGGATAGAGACGCGTTTAAATTCAAAATTTTAAAACATCATTCGGATTATTGCCCGCGAGTAGGAAATTTTCAAGTACATACGTAAAAAACC
>DWMG01000160.1:0-23977 GCA_018244855.1 Elbella merops
TGTACTCCTAAGATTAAGTATAGGTAATGGGCCATAAAAAATGCTTTTAGAGATTGTTGGGACATGCATTTTACGAAATTCCTACTTTGATTAGTTCTTTATCAAACTGCAATAAATAGTACTTAGTTATACAAATCTGCTCACCCCGTAAGATATTTAGTATAATGATGTAATAATACTAGGTGTAAGATGTAATAATACTAGCTAGGAAAACGAACAGTTTTACGGTAGAAAAATGAACAGTAGTGATACCGCTATCCCTGAATAAAATAAAATTTAACGAATTCAGCTTTAGCTTCATCACATTATATTATGATCGAGAATAATACTAGCCAGTATTCTGAATTTGAACATCAAAGGAAATGTAATCTAAAAATTTTATTTTTCTACTAGCATTTGCACAAAACATTGTACGCACACATACATACTCTTATTATTAGCAATAACCATGGAATTGATATTTTTATTCTGATAAAGTTATTGCTCAAACATTTATAAACTGAGAGAAATTTTGCATTTATACAACTTCATATTGTTATGAATACCCTGTACAATTATAAACATTTACAAGGCAAATTATAACAGACATTGAAATATTGGAGAACTGTACAACATTTTCCATTAATATTTATATAGAAATTAATATTATTAATCATTCTGTCTTTTTTTGTTCAACGGATTCATTCGTTAGTATTTTGATTTAAGTAATTGACATACCTAGTATTCCATTCCAGTATGAAATGTGGTAGTGTGCTTCACTCATCTGCCTACCCCTTCGGGGATTACAGGCGTGGAGTTACTTTTTTTAACATTTTAACATGAAATAGCAAGGACAGGCCATTGTTTGTTATTTCAACTGTCCTTTAATTAATATGGTGTCTGTACTTATGTAATTCCCAATTAGGAGCAATTGTATCAAATAGGTTACTACTCGTATATCACGTCGTGTAGTGTAGTGGCTGCATCCTATTAATTAGCTGGACACATGACCTTTTCAGCAACTGGAGATGCCCAACGCTATTGTGTAGATACATATGTACCTAACCTACCCTAACCGAACTTTCCGGTCACAAAACACGTAATTCCTCTTCCCCTAAGGTAACCTCTATGCAATCAAGATACCTACTTACTCGTACCTACGATAATTACGGAGACCGGTATACTTTCTCACGAATAATCACTCGCCAGTGAATGTACCACGATGTGGAATACATTAAAGTAAAAAAGGTCTAATTATTTATTTATAGGTACTCCCCAACTGAGCACCAGTACAAAAAGATTTACGCGGTAAACTAAAAGCACCAGTAACTCAAAAAGCGGTCGTACCGCTAAGGAAGCTGTTACTTCCAAGTAACCTCCGGGCAGACGAAACGGAAAAGTAGTAATCGGGGTAGGCGTGGACAATATGTACCTAACTAACTTTAGGAGTAACTAGTAAGGTTTTTATTTATTTATTTATTTATTTATTTTTAAGGTATAGGTAAACAAACGTATACATTAATGTATGTACATATTGGTGAAATTGACACTATTATTCATTAGTAATTTTTACATAAATGTCTTTGAAACAGTCTATTGTGAAACTGACAATATCAGGAAGTATGTATTTGACGCAAATTTCCTGATTAGTTGTCAAAAGAATGACTATGATCACATTAAAGAAAATTACTGCATCATGGTGCTACGATTATGTCTAATATAATACTATAACTGTACAGCCAGATGTATTCGTTTTTAAATATCACTAAAACCACCCGATGCGATGGGGCCACTATCGCCTAAATGAATTGCAACCCCTGAACATTACTCCGGGAACGCCGAGCGCTACTGTGGCTTAATCATGTTAAAACGCAGCAGCAGCAAAATATATGTTGCGATACAACGAAGGCTTTCGTTGCTCTACAACCTTTATACACCACAGCTCTTTAATTATGTCGTAGGTTAGTAATTGATGATATAAAAATTCGAACAATCATATTTGAGTGTCTTATCAATGAGACCAAAAATAAAATGTTTGTTTTGCAAATACCTCGAGTATTCGTCAAAAGTAAAAGTACGAACGAGGTAAAGAGTTATTATTTATAGACCCGGTGCAGCCACAAATTGATGACATTACAAACCTTTATAAGTAGGCCGCTTGTTAAGAAAACAAGTGACTGTTTTCTTTGTGTCTCCTCGCCGTAAAATATCCGATTATAATAGAATTTGTTCGC
Organism: Elbella merops; assembly: GCA_018244855.1. Lineage (NCBI taxonomy): Eukaryota > Metazoa > Arthropoda > Insecta > Lepidoptera > Hesperiidae > Elbella > Elbella merops. The sequence goes on from DWMG01000160.1 coordinate 2,214, forward strand.
TCTTTGTTCCGAACGAACGGCAAATGCGATGTCTGTTTTATACCACCTTAATGTATTTTTCATTTATTTAGCAATTTTCATAATTTCCACGAAGACCTATTATAGCTTTGATAAAAAGATTTGTTATTTCTCGGATATTGTGAAATGTAACTTAAATTTTTTGGCAAAGATGAATTAAATTTTTATTGTTTCTTTTTATTTGGATATTAGTTTCACAATCACGTGGGTCGAGCTTGGATTTGGGATGTTCATTCCATTACTATCAAGTTTATTTAATTTCCATACCAATTATTTATTTATTCCAATCGATACATTTATGAATAGGCACATTATATATGTACTTTTCTGTGATGTTCCAAACATTACCACACATATTCATCGTCACCCTAAACACCGTGCTGGAGGTAAGTTTCCCTAAAGTAATTTTGGCCCACAAATCCCACGCTGGACATGTGGATTGCCTACGCTTCTATTGCAACGACGATTATGGTATTTCGACTGGTCGAGATCATCTGCGTTATAAAGGAATCACCCGGTCACCAGAGCCTCGTAAGTTTGGAGTGGCTTGCGCTCTTATACGATTGCCACTTACGAAATATCATGAAAGGTAAAACTGAATGTCTTAAAATCTTTGAATTTCAAATTTCGAACTTGTGATCGTCTTTGGACTCATTATAATTTAAGCATCGAAGGGATATATGTATTTACTTTTTCTGAATTGATACAAAATTAAAACAATATAAAAGCATTTATCTAACTATTTATCATTAATGTTTGTCCAAATTTATCCCAATCTTTATTGAGAAGCTAACGTCAACCTCTTAAAGTGAGAACGGTATTTATCTATCGGATTCATCTTTACGTGTCACTGAGAACACTTCAACCTTTTATTACACTGGAAGCTAATCTTGATCGTCCGTAATGCAAACAGAGGTGTGATTGGAGATTTCACACGTAGAGATAAAGCTTTATTAATAATAAAATGGCCTTAAGCCCCTATTATTATTAGTATTTTCTTATTCATAACAGTCTTCCAACCCACACTTAACCAGCGGTTAGGTTTTGTACTTCCTATTATAAGAGGATACTCGTCCTCAAGAGTGGATTGATAAAAGAGTAGCCACAATGATTATGATTCTTAATAAATTCAGTTGATAACAAATTAGATTTGAACTAATAACATAGTACATAAAATTATATCGTATGTGGCCCAGTTTTAAAACTATGCAACGGTGAAGGAAAACATCGTGAGGAAACCTGCACACGTTAGAATTTATAAAATATTTTCTAAGGTGTGTGAAGTCTGCCAACCCGCACTTGGCCAGCGTGTCAGACTATGGCCTTAACCCTGTCAATATGAGAGGAGACCCGTATTCCAGCAGTGGAATTGTAATGGGTTGAAAAGAAAATATATATCAGAACCGAATAAGTTAAAAAGTAAACTATATATTTAAATATAATATGTAGAAATGATCATAGGTATGATGTAAAGAAAGCCAACACATATTATGTATACATCTGTATAAAGCCCTAGAAAGATAGGTATGTCTTAAGGCGGAATTCATATTTCCAATCGAATTATGTCGGTTTATGTTTTACACCAAAATCATACTTTTATATGTTTTTTTTTTGTGTAAATCGATTGCTATATTTAATGGTTGCCTCGCTGGTCAAGTGTTTGCAAGCGCGACAGCTGAACAAGTAGATCCTGTGTTCGACCCTCGGGTCGGACATTAATTAGATTTTTATAACTTTAAATATTCAATAACAGCTTAGAGTTTGTTTGGTTGGACATATGGTAAAACATAGCAGTTTACTACAATCCTCTGGCTACCCCTTTAAGGAAATATAAACTTGGTGCTATGTTACGCTACATATCATACCACCGCAATCGAAAGCTTAAGGTTGTGCTTTGCTTTTCAACACTTACTTAACTTTTAACTTATCCTGAATCAGAAATAAAAAGTTTCGTAATTTTGATCTGCAGTGACCTACTGGAGAAGTCTTACAAGATACTCGATTTCAACTCTACTCGAGAAACAAAACTTTGTGCCTCACGGTCTTGCGTAAGTACAACTTGAACACGATTTAATAGATTGCTTATGAAAAATATTACGAAAACAAAACGCAGGGACATACTTACAATGTTTTGCTACATTTTTTTCATAACATTGTCATATAAATTTTATTTATTTATTCTATTCTTTATTTTTATCTTTTATGGGTTGTAATAAAGGGGGGGACTTAATGTCTAGTGGCATTTTCTCCCAGTCCGCGCAGGTGATGATGCATATCGTCCTGCCTATATTCCATAGCGATAACTAAAGACTAAGAATTTCGCTATGGGCTTGCCATCTTCTTTCGCTCCTTCATAATTCATTAAAGTCATCACACATGATTGTCTATTAAAGGAACTTTTGTGCTGGCGTTCTTTTTGGACGTCTTCGATTTGATCAAAACACATATGCGTAAGTCTGCGTCCTCTGAGGTCCCCGCTCACAACTTTACAATCTGTATTGTACTTCTCTGTCATTAATTTTCTATGCTGAAGTCCAATTAACATCCCTTTCTCGATCCTAGTTTATACCTACGTCTTCTACGACTTTTTTTTCTATAAAAATCGAGGTACATGTATTTATCACTCTATGTCCTCTGCTTATCGTATGAAGCAGCTGATGTGATGCTATAATGAAACAACAATCGTTTATTTCACACCACATCGTTCTCTAATGACAAGATCATCTGGAACATTCGAAAAAAATTCGTTGTACTGAAAACAATACATTTTCATTGAGTTGAGATTGAGTGTGCGACTTTTTATATTAAATAGTCTGCAATTTAGTGCCATTTGTATTATTGAAATCTTAGAATAATAATGTATTCTGTTGCATTTATATTAACTATACTGTTCATAAAAATAAATGAAGCTCATGCTGTTCCGGTATCAATTGAAAATTGATTACCGGACGCCGGAAGCTGTAATTAGTAATTTTTTTTAATGTGCGATTTTTAGCCACCATAGCTTTTATACTTTCAATATTTGACTTATATCTGCTAACAGTAGAATGAGGATTAAGGTTTTTTCTTTAGTGAACAGGGTAGCAAATGTGCGGGAGGCAATCCTAAGTGACTGCTGCTAATCACAGACAACTGCTGCCGGACCAAACTATAGGTATAGGCCAGTTGGTACCAATTAGTCCGATTAGTATGAGTTGTTAAAAATATTACCAATGTTAAATTAGGGTAGATCCTCTACCTTGTTCAATTCTAACAAGTCTTACAAGACAATTTAGAAAATTATGAGAATTCAAATACAGTTTAGAATTTCCTTGCTGTTGCCATATGAAAGCTAATCATTCTCGCAACGTACAGCGTCTATCACTAAACGCGTTTTGTGAATCATATACTGAAAAGAAAGAATTTACTAAAATAAATAACAGCAAAAAACATCAAACTCTTTAAACACAGTGGGCGTACAACTCTAGAAACCGAAAATAAAGGTGAAAGGCTTTGAAAACTATTCCTGTATTAAGGAGTATTCTTCTTAATATTTCAGATCTCTATCAGATTAATATAGGACAGTTCTGGCTGAATACACTGTCAGATTATAAAAATAAATTTCCAAGCACCCCCATGAAGCACTGGTTGATTAAATCTCGCGCTATCTGTATTTATAACGTAAAAAAGAGGATGAAACAAGGAAAGAGATGTTTTAAAAATGATAGTAACTTACTTATTTCTTTTTACTGTGACCTTGCGTTAGTAAGGGGTGCAACTAGAAAGAAACACGAGTTCTAACGTATTTTATTTAACTCGTCGCTCGTTATTCTTCATAACTATATATCCTTGCTCAAATAAAAGTTCTATGAGACTTTTCTCGGTTTATACTTATGGCAATAGCTACCGGTATCTGGAATACTATGCCGTACAAAACTGTTAATGTTGGCAAAAAATATATCTATGCTAAACGCTTCTTTCATTAAAAGATACTTCACTAAATGTTTCACAGTAATCAATTATTAATTTCCCAGTTTTACAACCTGTCGTAACGCTACGCCACGTATCATGCATTAAACATTGTGACGTTTTCAAACCCGTTTCCATTGAAGTCAATTTGCTGTTAATCTTATTAGGAAATAACTAATTAGAATATTTAATAATTCAATAAGTGAAAAATGTATATAGTTACTTAAAGAAACAATGAATATAGGTAATTACAATGTCTTAATTACATAATCATTTAGATCTTGTAATTAAAGTAACATAAATTTTAATTAAATTTGATAATCTAAGTAAACATGTATTAAAGAGCGACAGCTTCTCATAGACGATATACAACTACGTAAAAAAATTCAGGAACATGGCAAGTCGGTTAAACCGAAGGACACATAGCGATCCACGCTTTTACCCATTAAACTTAGTACAAATATATTAGTCAAGGTAGCCCACGTTGTCCAAATTTAACAAACAATAACGTTAACGCAAAACACTCCAGGGAATAAGCCATGTACGTGGCGGTGATAATGGTTTTACCCACGTCTTTTGTTACAAACCTTTGCTCTTTTGTATTTGAGTTAATTTTTTTAAGTTTTCCCCGTCGGCATCGCTGGCCGGCCAGGCGTATTTCAACTTCATCCGTCATGACAGTTGCATTTATCTCGCAACAATATGATATTAAATGTATTCAGTTTGTATTTTTTTGCGTGCAGCATTGTACTGATGCTCAACGACAATTTTTTTTTTTTTTGTATAAAACTACATGACTGAAAACATATCGAAAGCTCGTAAACTGTTTTCATTCATATCTTCGTTGTTTCTTGAAATTCTTACTGTTCAAATTTATCAGGCCTATACAATCGTAGTGAGAATCGCAAACTTATTGTACTCGAATATTTATTTCTGAACGATCATTTGTATTTTTAGTTCTTTTTTTATTGTTATGATTGTAAAAGTTTTTACTCGTTAAAAATTGCCTTGCCTTTTCAGTTCGCTGAAAATGGTTGACGCTCTAGTTTTAAGACGCCAAGTATTTAAAAGACGTGCAATTAACTTTGTTTTCTTTTCAATTCTAAATTCTATATATCTAATTTTCAGTTTTCAATTCTAAAAACTGTATTAAAATACTTCATGTGTTAGTATTCCCCTAGGGCGGGGTGTGGGCATTCCCTATAGAACTTAATAATACCGCTTTGAGCGAGTATAAATTAATGATGATAATATTAATCGCATTTACACCTTCCTTATTGTATCCCATTAGTCATTACAACTGTATTTAATAATTATAAAACATTTTAAAGCATTCGAAATTTAGTTTTAGAAGAGTTACATTATCTATAAAATAATAGAATAAATTCACATATATCATCGTAATCATCATCATTATCAGCCTAATTCCGTCCACTGCTGGACATAGGCCTCTCTAATAGCACGCCACTGAGCTCGATATTCAGCATAATGCATACATACAAAATTCATAATTATATCCTTTCATAATCATACACCATATAATCATTCCGCGAATGAACTCCGTTCTTCTCTTAAAAAAAGAACAATTAAAGCCATGATCGTCCACGCTGACCAAGTACGGTTTCGCGCCTTCGCACACCTTAGAGAACATTATGGAGAACTTCAAGGTACGTACTTAAAGTTTATAACAAAAATATAACGTCACTACGAGCAAGAAATCTTTGAATAAGCTAATATTTCACGTTATATTCTCAGCGCACATTCAGAGAAGATTCTCACCGACGACATTGGATTTTGAAAGAAATGTCGCGACTTTTCTATACAAATAAATGTGATCCCTACAGATAACTTAGTTACATGTCGTAAGTTAATCGTGAAAGTTACGTGACATGTTCTCTTTCAAATACTATAAAAATATAGAAACCTAGAAATAGTATTGAAAATGAATGTCCACTCTACTGTTAACTCGTAGTTTTTCAGCTAATTTGTAATGTAAATAAAATTTATATTAATTATAATTAAATGTAATAATTTTAAGTCAAAATAATAAGTTAATATTTTGATTCGAAAGGTATGGTAACCGGCCCAGGTGTATCTTGAGGCGACTGTCTCAGTCAATATAAGTAGCGAAGCGTCGGATTTCGAAGTAGACCGATACTAACGTATACTAAATAAATTTCAATTACGATGCACTAACTAGAATAATAATAAGACTGAAATTTTCCTTTCATTTAATAATTCACAATAATGTTATCAACAGCCAATACTACCTGATGTAACTAGCATTACCACTCTTATTCGCTTAGTCCTATACAGGATATAGAGGATATATTCATAGGAATGATAGCAGGCTTTCGTAAGTACTGGCTACTCCCTTGCTAATTTCTTCACATCATACTGCGAGTGAGTATCGAATTAAAATATACGTATTGTTACAATTACCTACATATTTAGTTTTAAATTAAGAATAATGTATAAATTCCTTTGATAATAATTATTTAATTATAGATGTATAAATGTCTATTTAAGGTTGGTTTATATTGCTTACAATAAATATACTATCAATAGACAACACGGTAAATATGACTATAACTCATGAACTCACTCACGATAAGTCATGATAGACAATTGTTTCAACTTATCTTCATTTCGGAACTTAATATTCGCATATAACTTCCTTGTGTTATTAATATGTAGATTTTTTAAAACATGTTTTCTCTTTCTATTTTCCTCTTTTTTCTTTTCTAAAATTATTTTCACCATTCCTTTAATAATCTCGAATTTAAAACGAAAAAAACAACTTTGGTATACATTAAAATCTAAATACACATAATTTTAAATAGATAATGACCATAAATTATTTTATTTTAACGTCACGTTTAATATTTATTTTCAAGGCTCTCGTATTCAGTTACTCGAGTAAAAAAGAATAATTGTGCCGTAGGTGTCACGCAGCCTTTATCTAGACCATCACACATCATATAGGTCAATAAGCAACCCTCACACGCGCTCCAGGCGAATAAGTTTAAACTAATCAATCATTTGAACATTTATAAAAATAACTCATTAATTTATTTTCATCCGTCTAAAAGTTTTACAAACATCCACCGTTTGTTTTTCACCGCAAGTAAATTTTAAAATAAATTTCTCACGTGATAATTTTTACGTTATTTTGAAGCGTAAATTACCTGCAAACTTTTGATCAATATTAATCACTTAGTCCAATTTACGTTTATTTATTTTTATATTTTAAGGATTAACGAAAAGAAATACCAATTTTGTGTCGCAAATATTTTTTATAAGAAAATAAAAAACTTTACAAACAAGTAATTTAAATCGGCGAGGTTTTCCTTATAGTTAGAAGACTTTTAAATACTTTAAATTTACTTTTAACAAGTGAAATAAAAATTATTTAATACCGGTCCCCGTTAAACAATATAATAGCACTTACCTGTAAGTTTCGTCACTGGTCAATCGGAGCACTGCACTGACTGGGGTATGCGCGTGCTACGCGTTTTCTTGTTCAATGCGGAATGGCTTGGACGGGCCCTCCTGGTCTATTTTATACGTAGCCGCGCGCGTAGCGGTTGGTGCTGCGGGCCGACGCCGCGCCCAGCGTAGGCGTGCGTGGGACGAAGCCTACGGGCTACGAGACCTGCTACGAGATGTGCTACGAGATGTGCTACATATTCGTGGTTCATGCAGTTTTACATGCAGGCTACGCAATAATTTTTTTCGTAATTCATGCAGTTTATCGTGGTTTATGCAGTTCTATATGCAATTTGCACTATAGTCTTATTGGTGGTTCATGCGGGCGAACTTGCGAGCTGTTGATCGTAAGTGATTAATATCGCCTTGTAAATACTATTCTCCAATACCGTTCTCCTTTTTAAAATGCTCATAAACAACAGATAAAATTATGTAAATATCCTGCATTCAGCAATCAAATAAGTTTTACTTCAAAAGGAAGATCCTTTTTCAGTTGGCTTCATTATAAACAGATTGTAATATAGCGAACGTAATTAATTTTTGACTTTTAGTCGAAAGATATAGCGGAGAGCTTTTTTTCTAATAAAAAAATTAAACCTCTTTTCCTCTTAATACATTTGGATTCACTTTCACGATCGATTATACTATTATTTTATTTAGCCATTATTTACAAGATAATAACAAATTTATTTATGGAATATAGACTTTGATAAAAATATCTTATAATAAATATTATTATAAATAAATTTAATCCTATTTTATCTTATATTTTTATAAGTATCTTATATTTTTATAAGTATCTATACAAAACTTTTTTATACACATAAACGACGGACACACATTTGAGTAACTTTATCTAGTCGTTCTTTACAACGACAAAGTAAATTGATTTTGGAGTGGAAAATAGAGTTTGTGGAGATTGTAGAAAATTGTTCTCTTTAGCTCGAGCAACCCAAGACATAAAATTACAATAATTCGCGTTACTGAAATTTAATAAATAAATTTAATAAATTGTTGATGTTGATTTTTGAGTCTCTTTTTTCTGAATTTACAATTAATCGGCGTCGCTACTTCAATTATTGAAATTTTAAATTTATAAGCCGGTATTGAATATTTATAAGGAATTTATAAGCTGGTATAATTTATGTATAAACGCAGCAATTACCGCTACTATACGTTTTATTATTATTAATTATAATAATATGAATATTTCATATTTTACAATTACTGCACTCTGTCTACTCACCAATTTCCTAGTATGATGATATAATATATCTACTATTATGTCATCAATATTCAACGTTTTTTGTTTGAAACTAATAAATAATTAAACCACTTTGTTGCACTTAATATATAATTAAACTACAAATTGAATTCTATAAATTATCATCACGGCAAATATCTTACGTAGTCGGCAGAGATGAGTGCCAAATATTTCTATCCTGATAGATCTGACGTAGCTACAGACTTCTACATTTAATTTTCGTGTTATCAATTTATTTATTTAATGTAATATATTGTTTATCAAAAGATTTTAACCAACACTTCTGTATGAATTTTCTGTTCAAAAATTGTTCACTGTACACGTATAAATATACCAATACTGTAACCCAGTTACATGGATCAACACCATCATCATCACACCAGCCTTTACCGTTCCACTGCTCGACATAAGCCTGTAGTGGCCTTATTACATGGAATGGTTACAGCAATATCTATTAAAATAAATAACATGAAGTCCATATTCCTCCAAGAGGTAGGCAGAGTAGTGTAGTACACTTTCACGATTCATTTGTGAATTCATACGTTCCACCATGAAATAGGTAATAAACCTATTTAGAACAAGGGGGAGCAAAATATATTGAAGGTCCGTTGATTACAAAATAAAAGTTCCGCTATGACGTGAGTTTTAAACATTACGCTTAGAGGTAATAATACGTATCATATAAACAATGAACAATGTTGGAAAGGCGATGGAGGTACAGTAATTTCGGTGTGTGGAACCTAGTACTTTTACATTTTCTGCTATACCCTTTTTGGTTAAACTTTTGATTCTACAAATCAGAAATATATTTTCAGTAAATTATCCGAAACATTCTGGACTCTTAATGGCCACGTATCACGAAACACGATCTCCACCCGCACTCGAAGAAAAGTATTTAATCTTAGACGCCGCTTCGTTATTCTGTTAGTTCTGTCATATCGTAACGTGAAACCGAAATGGAAAATAAAACAGATAATGGTCAAATTGATATTAAATTTTATTTATTATTGCTGTATCGTCACTACAAGTGCCATTATTAGACGTATCTCAAATATTTTGATAATGGAATATAAAATTATTGATTCTATTCAAACTGGAGCTTTATTAGGTTATAAAAATATGAAATGAACTGTCAAAAATTAGCAGCATCAAAAATATACTTCTGATGACTTTACAAACACACGAAGTTTTTATACATATTATAACAGTATAACATGGGAATGAGGTGTCGTATAATTTTTTAAATGTCAAAAATTATGCCACCAACACCTGCGTAGTCGACAAGGGTAGCATCAAACTTTATTAACGTACTCGTCACACGTGAGCAGATTAGCGACTTGCCGTTAAATGAATAATGTTAATTTGCCAAAGTGCTATTATCATCGTCATAGTCACGTCAGATTCTCACAGGGTAAGTAGAGAGTATTAAATTAACAATATCTCTGTCCTTATAGCACTGACGTGACAAACGCACAAAGTAATGACCAAAGTAAATGAAACAAAAAAAAAATTAAACACATAAAAAAAGTAAATTGACTGCCTCGTTAGTCGTGTTGGTTGCAAGTGCGACCGCCGATTGGGAGGTCCCGGGTTCGATTCCCGGGTCGAACACTACACAAATTTTCTAATTTAGATTGTTTAGTAGTGGTTCGGAGTCTGGATATGTGCCCGATGCATGGCAATATGCTCACCAGCTATTTCATTGTAGGAGGTAAACGTACCCGGTGAAACATGGGAGTGTTCTGTATTCCTCTGTCTACCTCTTCGGGGATTACAAGCGCGAAGTAATGTTTAAAAAAGTAAATGAAAAACCGACACTTTACTGGAATGAGTGTAGTCTGGTATTTAAACTCCGCCGGATCCGCGGGTCAGACGTTGCTCATGGATTGCAATTCGAACCATAAATCATTACAAAATCACACACAAATAATTATCCTAAAATATTTTTCATACACTCTGCGTAACAATAAAATGTAAGATAGAATAAAAGGGCAATTTTAATTGGTTATACATAACGAAAATATATTATACTCCTGTAATTCAAATGATCTTCTTTAAATAATAAAAACATTGCAAAAATTGTCCTTTATTTGTACAAACTTATCTTTTGCAAATGTAACATTTTACAATTATTATATGTATAACTATTCTTTTGTTATTCAAAAAGTATATTTATCTTCAATTGGGCAAAGGTCTTTTCAGCCCACTTCTTGGTACATTTAGAATTATTACTTCTATTAATTCGACGGCATTTTGTAGAGGGTTTTCAAATATGATGAAAACTAATATTTATTTTACTACGATCATATCATGTATATTTGAAATAGCGCAATGTTAAGAGCTCTGCCTCCCACTCCGAGGGCTTAAAACCTGATGCCCCCTTCTATATAAAAACTAGATAACTTAGAGATTTACATGATCTTTTTTAAGGCGGATGAACTCTACCAACCCACACTTGGCCAGCCTGACATACTATGGTCCTTACCTTTTATATTTTAATAGGAGGCCCGTATCCAATACCAGAAATACAAAATATATGAAAACGAAGATGATGAAGTCATTATATTATCCCACATATACCAAGTTTCATCTACATTTTCATTATTTTAATGTTTAAATATCTTCCTACATTAAATTTAATTTAGCTATTTACCAGTTCAAACCTATGTCAAACATTGACTCTAGCGACGTATACCTCAGTTTGACCGAAAATTAAACAATCCGTGTCTTACACTGGTTATAATTTTCAAATATATTTTAAACAAAGCTCGTTGCACGCGATCGTACACTACATTATACGTCCTCCAACATGTAGATTAAAATGTAGTCGCATTGTAGGTAGCTTACAAGTATAGCCAAAAGTTGCAACTTACCTGTGATTATCTTATTTTTAATTAACAAAGCTTGTCGCACGCGATTGTACACTGGGCTTAAAACATCAGCGAAGGGGTTGACTAACCATGTGATCGTATTTGAGGTATATATGTATGCGTTCTACCTCGTTCCCCATACACCTGTCATACTTTTATTTACTTCTTTCCCTCACGAAAGTTTCTGGTATGCATTTAATTCATTAATTATTGGAATACTCTTATGTTTTATATATAGTATCATCATCAACTATGTAATCGTTTTCTGTTTGCCATCGGTTTCGTTTCAGAATCAAAAGGGTTAAAAGCAGAGCTGCATGTGAGGCAACTGTAGGTTGGCAGATTAATATTTATCATACAACATAAGCATAGTTAATTTGTGTCATCAACCTTATCGGTGGCCTTGGGGGTGGCTTAAAGGGTTTGGCCACTGACCTCCATAACCAATAAATCCACTGGAGAGTAGCGGTTGAGGAGCGCAGTTAGTTAAAGCAAGTCATGCTATTACATTAAATTATTTATCACGATAGCGATATAGGAGTAATTAAATATTACTCTAAACAGAACATTTTCTTTTTAAAAAAAAATTCAAATGAACGGTTGACCCTCCAAGCCATTCCTGGAACTTCTCGCTATGTTTTTGATCGGATGGATAATTTGTGAATTGTTATATAAAACTTAATTTATTAACCACGATATTTCTCAAACGAATTAATCTTTTAAAAAATGTGTGTTTTTAAAACGAATTAACCAATTTTAATAGAATTGGTGATGTTTGTCACTGTTATTTGTGCTTGCTAACTGATTACCGTTTTGGAATGGGTCGTTCGAAATATACAAAAGTTATTTCTAAGCATTTTCAAAAATATTATTTTTAAGGATTCCCAAAACACTGCAATATATGCATACTCAAACATAAATTTACACTAGATCAAAGGGCATCAAAGTCCTACCGAATGTCGGCAACCGTATTCCAATAGGGTAATCCATTTAAAGTTTTCCATTTAAAGTAGGGAAATCCATTCAAAATTTAAAGTTATGAAATGTTTACGTACACATACGTAGACAAGTGAATTTGTACAATTTATTTAAAACAACTGCCTCGTTGGTCAAGTGATTGCAAGCACGACTGGCGATCGGGAGGTCTTGGATTCAAATCCGGGGTCGGATTCTATTGGATTTTTCTAATTTAAAATTTCTAATAGTGACTGGGAGTCTGGAATTGTCACCGGTGTATGACAATAGACTCACCACCTATTCCATGGGACCTAAACGTAACTTGTGAAATGTGGAAGTGTACTACACTCCTCTGTCTGCCCCTTCGGAGATTACACGCTTGATGTTACGTTTTATATAAATCAATAGCTGTTCGTTTCATACCCTAAACCTTTTTGAAACACGTCTTTATTTGTACGCTATTTATTACCTCTTTATTCTACAAGAAATGAATACATCTACGACGTTATGAAATAAATTTAAACAAATAGTAGTATCGTACGATTGTGACAGAAACAAAATAATAAAAAAAACCAATTATTTTAAAACTAACTTTACTTTGCATGAAATTCCAAACGATACCTACATTTTAAAATGCGAAAACCGAAGAGTGGTTCCGCTGTCGGTCTAAGAAACATGAGGAATGATAATTGAATTGAAATTAGTCATTCGTTTGCAAATGAGACGCTTAGTTGACTAACTAAAAACGCTTTGCTTACGGTATCCGCACTATAGTTACTTGAGATTTAAAATAAAGTTATTTCTTTATATCAACAATCTATTAGGTGAGTCAACAATTATATGTAGTACATACATATGTATATTAGTTGTGATAATTAGCTATTACTGAATCTGGACAGAACAGTTTTAGGTGTTGCGGAAGCTACGAAAACATATAAAGACAGGTATCTACACATATTAAAATACTATATCTAAAAAAAATATTTACATATTATTAGTGGCAGTGGGCTGGTCACATCTGTTGCAGAACCGAGAGCCGCTGGAGCAGACGTGTTCTAGAGTGGAGACCGCGACTTGGCAAACGTAGCGTAGGACACCTTCCAGCTAGATGGAGTGACGATATACGCAAAGTGGCTGGCAGTGGTTGGATGCGAAGAGCTGAAGATCGAACTCAGTGGCGTGCTATTGGAGAGGCCTATGTCCAACAGTGGACGGATAATGATGACGATGATGAAAATAAATGTGATAAGACGTAAGTAATAAAAATGCTTTGTCATTAATAATTATATTTTGCACATAAATACATTGCTTAAACAACATTTAAAAATTGACCGCTATCAGAGCAAAAGCTCAATAAAAGTAATGTGAAGGTGATATATGATAGGCCGCGGTACCGGCTAATTGAACGGGCTGACGGCGCTGGTCTACTAGAGCGATCGGATGTCGCCGCCTGACGGGGCTCTTTTAACGGGTTAATTATCAAGGGCGCTACGGATACGGGGTCTGCGTTGACCTTTTTAGGTAACTTCGCTATCCATAGCTGTTGAAATTCAGTTTAGTTCATAGTTTAATACTGGGAGAGATCGTCATAGTGTTTTTAAAATCTTTATTGAATTTTATCACAATTAAGATTCCATATATTATAAAAAATAAATATAATTTCAGATAACTCCACCAACTGATCTATAAATAAGTAGGGACTGTGCTATGATTACCAAACGGCTGAAAAACTACAGACTTATGTGCATACATATATATCTATATAGATACCGGGAAAATACGACCACGACGATTCGTAACGCAAGAGAAGTTATAGATTTCCTTCTTGTATTAGTACTAATAGTGTTAAAGGCTAATTTACTATGAAAGCAAAATTATATATAAGCTTTACTATGTTAATACAGAATAGAATATGATTCAATAAATCAATGTATAACTTTCCCGTAAGGACTCTTTGAAATAGTTTTTACGCGGAATTAAATTAATCACTTTAAGCATATTTATTACCTGTTTCAATAGAACTGTGGTTTTTAACAGGAATCCAGTCAGAACTCGGGAATAAGAATTATACTAGTTTCTGACTATTTCATTGTCGTTAACAATAAAAGCGATCACATTTGCCTTATTTAGAAAATGAATGATTCAGACGACTGGACTGACCATATATCGTTTTTCGCCTGAGGCAACTAGTTCCTTCCTCATTCTTGGTATAATAAAACTCGGTTAAAATGTATTTTTTCTTATATTTAACTCTTTTTTGTGTACATTCAATGTTCAGAGATCAAATAGTGAACCTTGTTATCACTATAACGGTTCATGACATAAATTAATGCGATAAAACTTTGCACATTTTAATGCAAATTATAAACATATTGAATCATGTGTAAAAATATTTATGACCATTTAATATAATGGATTTTTAAACACAAACAAATTCAACTATCTTTTAAAAATTCAATGCTGCGACCTTTAATAGGCAATTCGAATCGGTCGCTTTCGTCACACCAGTTATTTATATTCCACGATTTCGTAATCTGGAAATATATGTCAAACGAGATAAACATAATCAACGATAACCAACAGGAAACGCTTCAACCTACAAACGGATCAGAAATATGAAATACCGATTACAGATAAAACTGACCATTGTAGGGTTCAAACTGGTTATACCGATTGCAGATAAAACTGACCATTGTAGGGTTAAAACTGATACCGACGTAGCAACAAAGGGTTAACAGTACTGGTCGGTGCAAAACAATCAACAAGCTGTCAGTGCGACGTGATACCAGTGAGTCACACGATGATTCATAATGGACATGGACGTGTTTACATAAACACGTGCGTATTATAGTGTGACGTTCGGAAAACCATGTATGTGTGGTTTTTAAAACAGCTTTGATATTTACCCCATTATTAAAAATAACAGGCATTGCCCACGAACTAACTCACGAGTATGTTGCATAAGTGTGTATCATTTTATATGTGTAGAAAATTCTTGATCCCCCTTTTTAAAAACTAGCTAATAAAAGCCTGTTAATTAATATTAGGTGCACGGACGACTATGAAGTTTGTTATAATTAAAGTTTAAGACATGACTTAAGACATAATAGACTGTGGTAAAATAGTAGTACAAAATACATATATGTATGTACCAATACGCTAATGTCATACGAAGCTCAAAAACCATCAACTCAAAATTAAATGAATATGGTCTGATTCCGGTCACTGCCAGCTAACTTAAAAACAAATTTATTGTTATTATTTATGAAATCGACTCTTTTTTCGAATTCAACCGAAATTCTGATATGCAATGCAGCTAATTAAAGTCGCATCAAAATAGGTTTAAAAAGCAATCTACATAAATTCTTCTCGTTACATAATGCCTTCTCGCTCTGAGACGAGAGTCGTGCACAATCGTGGAATGATTTTATATTTATTTATTTATTTAGAAATAGGCTCGCGTGAAAAGCTAAAATAAAACAATGAGTAATATGATAAAAGGGTTGATAAATATTAATTTGATAAGATTTCAATCAAACACGTGCATCACAAAATTGAGTAGAATAATAATAATAAAATTATTACTAAAACTATCCACTACAGGGTTTATAGTAGCAGATATGGTTACCACGTACACACATACGGTGAATGTATAGTATTTCTGCAATATAACTATATTACAGGTAAGTAAGCAATTGTTGATAAAAATGTAATTGTGCATGTTATCAGTACGATTCGCGCGGCGGTCGGCCGATGCTCACTGATACTGGTCGATTATCATTCGCTCTGTATCATAGTTGTAGTTCTTGTAATATACATAGCATCACGCATCTAATCCCCGGAGGGGTGGCAGAGTGTAGTACACTCCCACGCTGCACAAGTTGTACATAGTTGCAGTTCTTGTATTTTAGTTTCAACACATTGGTCACTACGTCCCGCTGTCGTGTTGGGGGTTCGCGGGTCGATTCCCGACCGGTATTTGATTAAGAAATTTAATTGCCTATTATGAATACGAGTGGTCATGTTACTGTTTTTGGATGCGCAAATGTCTTCCGGGACACCGGGACATCTGAGAGTCCTTCCTTTTCATCCTATGAGAGTTATGAGCTATTGATAATGTTTAAACTATGTTTGGCGTGTTAACTAAGCCCCTATTCCTAAGTGCCTATTTCATTGTGGGAGGCAAACGTAACTCGTGAATTGTGGGAGTGTTCCACACTACTACGCCTACCCCTTCGGAGATTACAGGCGTAATGTTACGTAAATGACAATGTAAATGTGCGTTACATAAAAGTGCTAGATAATAGAACTGTTAGTAACATGTTTAAAACATATTCTTAAATCCGTTTCAGTATTAATATACATTGTCCATCCGCTTTATGTTTGTGTAACAGAGGCCTAGTCAGGCTTTCCTGTGGTTTATTTATATAAGAAGGTTACCCTATCAGCTGTTCAGTTCAGCAAACAGTACACCAAGTACTACTTTACCGCAATTTCATATATATAAATAAACTATATACCAGTGTATATAATGCGGATATATGGCAGTTTTTAGTTACACGGTAATATATACAAAAGATGCAGAAAATATGCAGGCAATGCAAAAGATGCAGGCAGAAGACTGTAGTACACTTCCACGTTTCATCAGGAACGTTTATGTCGCACCGTGTAAGACGTCAAGAGCCAGGTGTCTTAAGGGGTAGTGAGAAAGCCACCAATGCAGATATACCTATCCTTGCTGACCTGCATATATTCATATATGTTATATATTGATCATACTACTTCATAAAGTCATTATTATAGGGTCCTGTGACTATGCACATTAAATTCCCTACATAAAAGAACTTATCTCGGTGACAACCCTAGCAAAGGAACAGACGAACACTCGACGGTAAATATTTTCCCAACAGTTAAGACACTTAAAGGTCGTCACAGACAGAGTTATAATATACGTTAATATACTGTGCTATGCTATATATTTTTTAATACATTGCGGTTACAATCTGGGCAATAAGATATCTAGCTTCACTGTAATCTGTCTTGCGATATTTTTACACGTATTTTCAGAACAAGATATACATATATGTACTATAGCTACGTGTGTGGCCCCACGAGCGTTACTATAGAAAACATTTTGTAACATCTTTCTATAATATATTATAGCTCGGACTATGTGGACATTCAAGTCCCACACGAACGGAACACACGTGGGCACAACGTCGGTCAATGCCTCGCAATCAACTTTCTGACAGATAAAATGTATAGTGAAGGCATTGTTAATCACCATTCGACATTCTACCTGGGTACGCTGCACCGTATATGGCGATGCGTTATATTATGTTCGACACCGCAGAGTGGTCAAGGACCTCTTTCGTACTCGCACGATTAGGGGACCGTTGAACCGAATGAACATGATCGACGGGCTCAATAAATGCAAGGGATATTGTTATGTCTAGCATCAATCTTGCGTTTAGGAACTATCTAAAATATAATATCACGCCTGTATTTCCACGATAGAGTAGGCAGGGGAGTGTAATACATACACGTTTCACCTGTTGTGTTATTCGTTCCGTGGGATAGGGGTGATTCTATTGCGATATACCGTGCACAATTTGTTAATTAACAAGAATTCTCTCTGATTATTTGATTTATTTCTAAATACACCTTTAACAAAGCCTCAATAAAATTTCTTATTGGAGACTAAAAGAATAACAAGAAAACATTCGAGTCAGGTTGAATTTACTTCAGTTTATTTATCCCAAATTTACGACTTGACTCTGTACTTAAAGGCCGAGCTCACAATGGGAGGTCACGACCCGCTTATAATAAGCCACTTGAAAAGCAATCTCATTTGTATTTGTACCAACTGTCGGAAGTTTTATGGTATCCGGATTTGCCTTGAGAAAAACGATGCATGCAATAAACACGAGCGTATATTCTTTAAAGAAAACGTAATAACATTAATTTTATCCAGCAGTGGACTGAGATAGGCTGAAGATATGATGATGATGATATATAGGGCTACCTACGTGGTCGTGACGCGTTTTTGAGTGTAAAAATAGAAGCAAATCTGTACGACTGCTGTATGAGACTCCTGATAAATGACAAAAGGAGTTTCTTTTGCTGCAAATCATTTGAGTTTTAAAGAACGATGTTGACTATAATTTATTTAAATATCAATATCAGTAGTATGGATGGATACCGTTATACGAGCAATTACTACCTCGGTGGTCGAGCGGTTGCAACTGCGACTGCTGAGAGACGTCCTGGGATCGATCGTCGACCCGGGTCCTACTGGGTTTTTCTAACCTGAAATTCTGAGTATTAGCTTTGAGTCTAGATTTGGGCCCGATTTATTGCAATAAAACCACCATTCATTCTAGGTATAGACGTATAACGTAATTGCTAAAATGGGAAAGTGTACTACACTCCTCTGCCTCCCTCTCGAGAATTACACACGTGATGTTACCGTGTTTAATAAATAAATGACGAACTTGAAAACTTATTGGCACATAATAAGTATTACTATGAGTATATACCACCTACCATTGTTTCCATATATAAACCGTTTTCTTCAAAATAGATGATATATTTTGTTGCAGTGGGAATAACCTTCAAGCAGAATTACGTATTATTTATTATGACTCAATTGTTAGCAATACTGCGTTCGTATCACTTCACTTTCATATGTAATACCATTTTTAAATATAGCCGTTGAGTGTTCTCACAAATGGGGGAACCCTTGGTTGCGAGGAAGCCCTACTACATAGAAGCAGGGTAATAACTTTGAGGTTTAACTTATTAATAGGGTTGCTTTGTGTATAAAGGGCTTACTCATATAATATACGTATAACAAATCTTAGTAATACTATGGCAGAACACATTTTAATGTTTTTTTTCCTTTAAATTAGTAACATATAATATGAGGGCCTCATAAGAAAACAGTTTTGAGAATAGCATTAGTGTTTTAATGAGTAATATTGAATATGGTAATGCATGAATCAGAAAATGTGGGTATTAAAACATTCATGGAACGTGTGAATCAGTCAGAGGAGTAGAAGGAAATGGAGACAGCTGTCTGGTCGTTTGCTTCTACCTTCAAACAAAACAAAACCTGGGAATGTGACTACAATGTAACATAATATCAAGATTCTTTGATTTCTCACAACATTGTCTATTACGATGTATATTAATTGAATAAAAATGATAATATTTAAAGAGCCATCGTCCTGGGAGCAATTCGTCGAGGTTACGACCCTCAGCGTTGAGGAAATCGAAACAAAGAGGAGGATTTAAAAAATAAATTTATTACTGAATAAGAATTATAATTCAATATGGTTGGTCAATCAAAATAAATGAAAGTTTATGACGATAACATAAAAAGAGCACCATAACGCCTGTAGTCCCCGAAGGGGTAGACGAAAGAGCCTAGTACACTCCCACTTTTCTCACCAATTACATTTAAGTACCTATATAGCAAACACGTAATATACATATGTACAATCCACAATAGCTCATTGGCCACTAACACAACACGTTATTTAATTTAAAAAAAAAACAAACGTCAGGGTATATCCGTATCTGTTTTGGAATGTAATTGCAAATTCTTGGCAACCTTAGACATGGATGACGTAATGTAAAGTGAGCTATGGCGTTCTAGTAAAATAGAGAAAGGTACTTCTCATAAAATACATTTAATTATTCTATTTAGTTTCACAATATAATAAACATAGAATTATCATATTAATATTGAAGAGTTATCAATGTAAAAGAAGCACATTGGTTGTGTAGGACAGAGATGTTTGGTACTAGATGTTCTCTGCCTACCTTGTAATCGACCCGAATTAACAATATAATAATAAATAATACCTATGCATTGGAAGGTTTTTTTTTTAAAAAAAACAGGATAATCGTTGATACCTATTACTATGCTGCAGTATAAAAAGTGTATTTAACAAATACGCAAAGGTTAAACAAAATATATATTATATGTGGATTTGTTAATTTGATTAGTTAAAATCAAATGTATATGTATAAGATGTAGCTTGTATAACAACTACAAGACACGGCACTGTATAAATTAAATAATTTTACTAAACGATTAGTGCTAAAAAGACAAAAAGATCCGATATTTATACATTCCACTATGAAACTCGAATGTTAAACAACACTAAAATTGCAGTTACATTTTCCTTGTGTTATTTTTATTTACTGTAATCTCAATGAACATATTCCATAATACAGCATATTGTCTTGTCAAAGCAATTTGTGTTTAAAATGAGAAGTAACACTTCGTAAACACACGATGACTGACTCACGGGACCATAATCAAGGTCTCATTACTTCACGATCCATTACTTAAGATCATTAAGGTAAAGATGTTTCCAGTTCTTTCTAGAAACCATTGTGGTCTCCCATCGCTATAAGGGTTATCCTCGACGAGTAGGTATTTGAAGAGCGACTGAACGACACCGGACGCCCGTAAGTGGATCACGCCATCCATAACCGTCTCCCGTCTCATTTAATACATGTAGACACGTACCTACTGACTTTGGAAGCCACCTCGCCCATACAGCGAACCATTGGAACTCTACCATACAATATATGAAAGTACTTATAATATCTGAGCTCTTGTTTCGTTCTCTTTTTTGCTAGTCAAATCATATTGTGATTTGAAAATCGAAATGAAAAGCAACTAGTTAACTAGGCAATAAAATCAAAGTTAATGACGCCACGAAAACAAACAAACTAAACTAATACACGTTCGCCACTTATTGCCTTGATATATATACCTTGACGATAAAACTAAAAGGTAACGTTTAGCAGGACGTAGAAGAAACATTTACACAAAAAAAATATAGCTTGCAGTAAAATGTCTAGCCCACATCGCATAGACCCAGTTACCGCTAATGTCGAGGTCTAAATCTAGACAAGATTAATGATAGTGAACGAAAATGATCTATGACCCAATGATAATCTGATTCCAAGGCTATAAATGTGATTCGTTCGACGATTACAGGATTAATTCGATACGATCAATTATTTATGTTTAGTTGGTCGAATGCGGTTAGGTTAGATTTATAAAACTAAAAAGTTGATATTTCACTTAAATAAGACTTACGAGTTATGTAATTATTTAGATAAAATCGCACTATTTTTATGTTCTCATATCTTCTCCATCAACTTCAAACAATTTAACTGAAGAAACACAGCGCTGC
>DWMG01000161.1:0-23975 GCA_018244855.1 Elbella merops
GGATGTAGATATGAGTCAAATAAGATTCGGTTGTTATGTTGTTTGTAGCTCTAACAGTTTGGGTTCAAAATCGCATGCGCGAATACGCTTCAGTTTCACGAATTCAGCCCTAGAACAGGCAAATTTATTTATTGCGTCTTGATTCATGTGTCTACTGCAACAGACGAATAATATTTGCGACGGTCTCATAGCGACATGTATTTTTTTCCTTAATCCGTTATTCATCACGTCCCATTGCAACTTCGAATGCAATTCTATTGAATTCGAATTGAATACGCCAGATCATATGTAGTCAGGCTGTAGGCTAACTTGGTACATTATCTTTATATAATTTTAATTTTATTACCGACATACACATACACAAACACACACATACAAAAGTCTGTCATCCGTATTTGGCTTTAACCGTTCTCATTTTGGCTTAATTCTTCTTATTCTGACTTAACCCTTTTCGTTTCGGCTTACCCCCATCATTCTTATAGAATATACGTATCCAACAGCTGATCAATAAAATGGTTAATAATATAATGACGGCGACGATATATTTTATAAAATATACTAATTATTCGTATAAACACCATTTCTGAAACAAAAATCATCACAAGCAATGTGAAATTGCTTAGCTTAATAATATACCTCTGATTGTAAAAAGAGGATACGAAAATTAAACTGTTTTTTATTGATGCAGACCAGCGCATCAAGAGCTTATAGCAGAGGCAATGAAAAACTGCGTCGCCAGTTCTCAGAGATAATTAGAATCGTAGTGCAATTATATGCAAATGCGCCTCGGCAAGTGAGCTCGTTTTGAAACCCTCCATTTATCGTCACACCTACTCAGGTTAATACTGTGACGAAGTCATCAGTTAATACCATTCAACGCTGTGCTTGAACGGAAAGTTTCGTCTTTAATCGTTATAGAATTACTTAAGTGAATCTTTATTTATTCGTATCTTTATTTTATTATTAGTATTCTTACAATACGGTTATTTTTTTAAATGTTTTGGGGAACCGGTCATTTTATACCAAACTAAACAGAGTGTGCGCTATGGTCGACAACTACATAATAATTTACGAATATATACATATATAATTATACAATTATACAGATAATTTTCGTAAACTTTTCCATTCTGCAATGGTTACTCGTATCAAATAGAGGTAGGACACCAAATAAATGTATAGCTAGCTAAAGTATTCTTATAACTACTTATGAGTCTTACAACAATAACCGAAATTCCTTAGAATCTTTAGTATTGAAAACAATGGTTTAAAGTCATAGTAATTTTTAAATATAAGGCTAACATAGAACGATTTTCATTCGAATATGTTGGAGCTTTGAGTATACGCGCAACACAATTAACGATCCGAGAAATTTTAAAAGCTTCGTACAACGGTTAGCAAAAGTTAACAGATCATATTTTAGTTCAAATAATATTACAATTAAACTAAAGCACCACGTAATATAAAATAAAAGGCTTTAGAAACCTTCACGGTTAAAAAATTGTTTAGAAAACGTACATTATATAAACGAACGTACGTTATATAGAGAACGTACATTATATTATAAAATTGGGCTTTTTGAATTTAATTCTTACTTCCATATGAGTAGATAAATGATTGGTCTGGACTGGACTGAATATAAAATTTAATAAATTAATGGTATCCAGTTATATATTTGTCGTTGCTATATCAAACACAAGCCAAGCCGATTATCCAGCCGAGGACAGGGCGCGATGGCGCTTATTGGGGGAGGCCTATGTCCAGCAGTGCACCGAGATAGGCTGATGATTATGATGATAATGTATCAAAAACTATAAATCAAGCTAAGCGTCACTAGTGTGATCCCGTTAGCGCTAAATGGCGTTAGTGGTTTTGAAGGATTTTTCTGGTCATCTCGAGTGTGATGTAATACATAGGTTCTGAATGGCTTAAAAAATTAAAAAAATGGTAAACAGTGGAAGTGACGAACAGTGCGAAACATATAAAATGTTTAATGTAAACCAAGTGGAAATAACTTAAAACTACTCTGAAAATGTCCAATTGTAGAAAATACATAGAAATTAAGAAAATATTGTTTGAGAATAACAAAATAGCGTGTGTAACAGATTTTAAAGAAGGTTTCGCTTATGGTTAAACGGATATTATACCATTTTTGCCTTTATGAGATACTGACCTTTATTGGGTATCATGTAGAGACTGGATATGGTAGAGCTATATTATACTGATGAATATTGGTAATAACTCTTTAATTGCTATGAATCTCACGTGCTACTAAATAACCACGCACCTTTAAAGCCTATGTTGCTAAGTTTAGAACTGAACACAAGGTTTAGCTTTAAAAAAAATCATTACTAATTCATTATTATCACTCCGTTTGTCGTTCTACTATGAGACTGGGGCGGTCATCAGAGTGAAAAGGTAAAAATGCCAGTCTAAAATGAAGACTTTCGTGAATATTACGGAGCACTCAAGACTGCAGGTTTCTTCAAGACATTTTATAAAATTAAAACGAGCGATAAAAAAGTAACAACACGCTTGTAATCCGCAATGGGATGGGCAGAGGAGTTTAGTATACTCCCATGTTTCATTAGTTAAGAGCGATCATCATGCGTATAATTACAATTAATGAATTATATTTCACGGACATAAATTTTGGTTGCTATTCGTAAAAAAATTATAATGATTCTTTCGTAATTAATTTCTATGGAGGTCTTGAAGGAGGACGTCTTGGAGGAAGATAGAAGAACATTTGGTATTTTAATGGTGCGTAATAACAGACGATATAGAATCATTAACCCTCCAATGTTCATAACTACAATCTCCGCTCGTATCATACAAAGAAAGCATTTTTCCTTACGGCTTACAGCGGAGATATTCGCTTATCTATCTTGTTACATCTATTAACCCAGAAATATCTCTGGTTATAACCAATGTCTACGGAAATTGCCCTTTGCTTTTCCATTTTTCTTTATACCTTTGTTTGTTGTGTATATTGCATTAATAATATTATTATTAAGTAGGAACAATAAGTATGAAATAGTAAAATTTGATGAACAGTCGTATTAAGTTATAAAAATATAATAAAGGTGAGCTAATAGAAACAAGGTGTTAAATGAAAAGAATGAATTTAAAATAGGTCAAATATCAAATTATTGTTAATAAAATTACTTGAAGAAATCAAAATAAGATCTAAAACTACAACCGTGATGAATAAAAACACCTAGTATTAAGTTGTAAAAAAATGATTCAGTCGAAATTACTTTACAAGCTTTGTTAACGTGTGACGTAAACTACTCGTATAATAAGAAAACGACTAAAAGGTTAAATGCCAGAAAAATACAACCTACGCAGTTCCGAGGGAGATATATTAAATTATCTATCAATCTATCGAAGAGCTTCGCGAGAATATATCGGAAATGGTTGGAAAGGGGTTGCTGAAATCCGAAAAAAATGGACACGAAAATCTGTAGTTTTCGGTTATAGATGCCCAATGAAGCTGTTATATACTCGGTACTGTCTGTACTATTTCGTGCTGGAGGATTTAAGCCGCATCGAGGGAAGACATGAAATTTAATTTCACCATGTAGAATGAAAAAATTAGTAGGATTTGAACTGAACTTGAGAAAGACGACGACGAACAATGAAAGACGTGTCATTTAATTTAACTGGTGCAGATTGGTGATACGGGTAGGAGTCCACTCGACTGTGAAAAGTTTTCAATCTAGCGAAAAAAGTTTCCGGCTTCCGAAAAGCTTTTCAAAGCTGTTTATTTATAGTATTGGAATTAAGTACTTAAGGTGTCGTTTGACGGAAGAATTTCTTGAGAACTGATATCACTAGTCACCCAATCTTGCGATCATATTCCTCTATTTTTGTTTTTTGTTCGTTTCATATTTAGTTTCTAATTTGGCTAATGATAATACCAGCATGAGTCTAATTGAGTTTCGACGAAAAGACATACCTACCAAATATCCGTCTGGGAGCTCGGCGGAATCGCGGCTATGACAGCACTTTAAATAAGTAATTAGGTAAGGCTTAAAACCTGTTCCCGGGGCACTCTTTTAGTATGAAAAGGGTGGGAATTTGCCGACACGGTAGGATTTATTGCAGAGTCTGGGACTCAGCGCTGTATTCTGCGTTTGTCATTACGTTGTGCGATTTTGAAATTTGATCCCCTGACGACATTAATGATTTTCTCTTTTGTTGTTGACTTGGAATTAATAATCTGTTTCCTCTTTCGATTTTAATTTTCAATAAAACCTTATGTGTAGATCAATTAGTTCTTCAGATGGGGCTAACAAGTTTTCGGAATCGGCTTGAATGTAAGAAAACAGACTAATGTGGAAAAAGTACGGCACGTCTATAAGGATAGAGATACGGGGCATATGGTGCTCTCTGCTTCCCCCGTAAGGAATTTGGCGTGATTACATAAAAATAATGAAAAATGTTATTAACCGAATAATATTGAAGTTTGTCATACAGATTTCGTTTAGAGTAAATCATTTGTTACATTGATCGAGGAATGGATGTGCGTGGGTTTGTTCTAATTGACGCGAACACTGTTCCACACCTTGGTAAATATATCGTTCAAACAAAAGGTTCATTAACTTATGATTAAGCCTGCGATGCAAATTTATTATAAAAGTGAACTTTACACTTTCCTCTATTTTGTGCACGTAAAAAGAGCCAAAGTAAATATTATTAATTCAAGTACCTATCTTTTATAAAATAGATGGTTGGGAAAATAAACGAAAATTAAAAAATATTTTATTGATATAATAAGAACTACAAGGCGATTTTATTTTGTTGATTGTTGTTATTTTAAATTACTTATGATGTAACGAAATCTCATTGAAAGCTAATTTCATTTAGATGTTATTCTTAAAACCTACTCGTAATTAAAATACGTAAACCGTACTCTGAAAGGTTATTTGCTGTACTAGAACATTTGTAGTGAAAGTATTCTCATGATAAAAGCAATTCAATCTTCATTATTTTCGCTGTAGATATATCATTAAAGATAAGACAAAGATGTAGGTGTACCTACCATGAAAAGCATTACAAAATGCAAGGCACAAATCTAACAGCAATATGTATTGGGTTGAACGGGGTTTACCGTAAAAAGTTTTTACAATGCCATCTTAATTTGGTCGATCCCAGGGGCACAAATTTGGTTTAATCAAAAACCTCGTTCTTCCCGTCAAGTTTCAAGAAATGTGACCTAAGCCTGGAACTGACTCTGTTTAGTAAATTATTATATTGTCTCACGAGGTTCCTTACGTGTTAAGCTATGAGCACCGAATGCCAAATATATCTATTTTAAGTGCTATATTTAGTTTCCAACAATAATAACAACGTAATATATATTTGTAATCTTTTTCAGGTAGCTACACCTTTATTTAGCCATCTACAGATGCTTATCTGTTATCTACGATCTTTCTCCATCGTAGACAGAGACAGATAAAAGAACAGGCAGATCACGTGGACATACTTATCATGGAATGAGTAGGAAAAGGTAAACATTGGAATTTGGAATGGGAGAGTCACCCAAGTATTCCTAAAGCAATATTAATGATTCCCTTACGATTAGCGATGGAAATATCTTTTAAGACCAGCTACACAGAAGCAATATTTACTATCGCTCATATTCATGTACGTGTAAATGGCTAATATAAATACAATATTCAAAGGGAACAGATAACTGACGAATAACATATATTTCTAAGACGTAAGTTACCGATGTCGGTGAGCGATATGGCTGAAGAGGTCGTACAATGAGGCTTTATAGGCCGTAACTATTTCTGAAGTTGAGATGGACTAATAAATATTTTACGCTCCACACAATACGTTTATGATCATCCTATCTACTTATTAATAGCTGGCTTATCAGGTCTTCATGTGGTATTTCATTATTTTGCAGATCACGTATAATTACTTTTGCAACGTCCTGATTTCGTGGTGATATAAAAGGGGTCAACGTTATTTCAAAGCGTAAATCATATCTAATTACAGAAAAAACGTAACATAACGCCAATGATCCCCGAAGGGGTAGGCAGAGGAGTATAGTACATTCCTACGTTTTACCAGTAACATTTACGTCCCACGGAATAGGTGGTGAGCCTATTGCCATGCACCGGGCATAGATCCAATCTCCAAGTCAGTACTAGAAATTATAAATTAGAAAAATCCAGTAATTCCCAACCCGGGATTTGAACCCCGGACCTGCCGACAGTCAGAACGAGAACTAGTTACAGAAGAAGATAATAATAACGATTAAAGTTTATTTTATTCCTTTGTTTGCCTAGTAGACCGAAAGGTTGCACACACGACTGTTGAGCGAGAGAGCTGGGTTCGACCCCTGGGTCGGTTCAATCCTTATTTCATGGAGGGACGTAACCGTCACTGGTGAAGCGTGGGAGTCTAGTACACTCCCCTCCTTCGGAGAGATATAGGCGTGATGTTACGTTTTATTTTATTCAATTTAAGAGACGAATTTCATTATGTGGAAGAATCCTTTGTATTTTATTCTATATAAAACAGAAACAGATATCGTATTTAAATAATACAATATTCTCTCTTTATTGGGTTTTTGTTCTCAATTTGAAACAAGATGAAATCTTGAGAGAATACTTATATTTTGTCTCGGTAGACTTATAGAACAAAAGTTATTATATCTGAACAAAAGACCAGAGTTACTAAAATACCCACTCGTGTATTAACTCTCTTCGAGATAATATACAAGACGAATTACAAAATTAAATGATTCGGCGTACAGAAAATGAGAAATGAGTTGAACGGGAAAATTGTGATTGCAGTATTATGACAATTTCGTTCCCCAATGCCGAGTTCCGCGCTGTTCCAAGCGGGAAGGAGGTACGATTCGGTGGTGCAATGTAACAATGTAATTTTACAGTAAATACTTAAAACTTATAAAAAAATTTATTGTTTTTACATAGGAAAACGTATGGTGATTATATCTTAGTTAAAGCCCGTGACTGTGCGATACTATAAAACACATATGTCCAAAGCTAAAAGACTGGTAATTAATAAAAAAAGGATTTATTCAATAGTTATAACTTGTATATCGCCGTTATGAACTTGAACTTCAAATATTAAACGCAAAAATATTATACATACATTGCGTGCCAGACAAACTATCAGTCGGAATTCCAAATTATTGAGCTGTAAGCCGGGATCGTACAGTCACCAATGACAGTTTGTTTGATAAACAAACAGAGATTAATCCTTGACTTGGTGAAAGCGAGTGACCGATATATAGACTATAACTCATTTCAACTGTCAATCCGGTGTACAATGTCTTTAGACAAACAAATGAATGTTGACCGAAGAATATTGACCCACTGTTCAATTTGACAACTGCTGTCATCGTGACAGACAAGTATGATTAATTTTCTTACTTGAAATATTCTATCTGGTGCTAAGCTTTCATATTTTTAAGTTTATTCGCTATTAATCGTATATAAATATTATGTAAATGTTGTTCTGTGTGTATAAAATTATCTTCGAAACGTATTTATTTAGAAATAGATACATAATGATTTTTAGTTATCTGGTCGCCATAGATCAGGCCCTGCTTAGTTTGAAATCAGATGGCCGTATGTGAATTGTCTTAAATAAATGACTACGATTTTGGACCTTAATTTGACGTTTGCATCATTTTCTCTCGACTTTTAATTTACCTTGTGTTTATTTAAAATTTAAATACCAATGCCGTATTACGAGTATAGAAGAACTAAATAATATTATGTTGGCGAAATTAATAAATGTGTACATTGTGGAAAAGCGGAAAAGGTTACTTTTACGTATATTATTACTCATTCCTTAATCAATAAAATTACCTGGCATTCATACGTGCCGTTGTCTCGCTTCTGAACGAACTTGATTTGCAGAGTCCAGTCCTCTGAACCCTCTCCGTGGAGGACCTGAAATATTACGAGCTTTCATTAATACCTTACAAGTTTTGTTGCCAACTACCAACTTTGCTTCCAAGCGAGCCGTAGTACTTGCGATTTGCAAAGGGTCTTAAGCTGAATTATTGATTCAGTTACAAAGTAGGTGAAAATGTATAGGCGGAGTTCTGTAAAAGAAAATCTGTTGCTCGTTTACAACCCATACTAAAATTTGCATATCATATTAATGCATCTTCGTATGAACCATATTTTTTTACGTTTAATAAACAAATATGCAAAGTTATTTTTAAATATTGGGGTGACCCATTTGAAAAACAATCGACGATTAATAAGAAAAGTATAATTCCATAAAAACTGGGGTACTGGATTGGGTTGACCAGTTTGTTCATTAAATAAGATTTCGAAAAGATAGTGTATGTAAGAGAAAGAAAGCCAAATATTAAGGGTTCGCCTTTCGAAGCTATTTCTGCTGTTAACTACCTGTGTGTTTATTAAATTATGTCGAAGGTTATGAAAGGTAGACATAAGTATATGTAAAAATGAGGCAATGTACCCTAATACCCAAGAGCAAGCGCTGTTTACCCCTTCTGGGATATACTAGCGTGATGTCATTTTAATCAATAATGTCATATAACTTGGTATGCTTGGTAGCAATTTAACATTAAGATGCTATCGGTAACATATATTCATAGTCATCAAACATTTTGTTAGACTCATATAGCTAATTTTGTAATGTTTATACCACGATGGTCGTACTGATGTAAGTATATCAGAAATATCGGATCGCCGAGTGTCTTACACCGTTATCCTCACAGATCTGCCGTCCTTTTTAGCATTTATCACTCCCTTCATATATGCACGCCAGTGTGGAATATTTTTGAATCCCCCAACAGCCAGTATCTTGCCCATTTTATTAAGATAGCTAATCCTTGGACTCTCTTTCGTAATGTATATCTGCACTTTCATTCTTTCATCAGTCATTCGGTCAACATGTCCGACCTATTAGAGCATAAGATTCATGTTAACACCCATATTCACTTTCGCACACGACGTCTTTCGTACGACTGTATTACAAAGTTGTACATATTTGTCTTGTATGTGAACGTGAAGTAAATAGTTTTAAGCAAGCCTAAAATTACAGAACTCGATAATTTCTGTACAAATGACGTGATGCCCAACGGTGCGTTGTAATTATTCGCGCTAATTCATCCAATTAGCGTGTAAAACATTATTTTCATAATCGCTAAGCTGTAAATCGTCGCGATACGTTCACCGCAGTGTTAACGCTCCGCTGCTGACGAATATGGCGCGTTTGTGGCGTAATTTAGCTGAAAATTTATCGAATTACCAGTACATATCCTACTAACTAACTACACGCGTGTTGTTTCTCCGTCTCCATAACAAGAAAACGGTAATTGACACGAGCGTTGGATGCCAATGTCTCTTGGGGTCTATGCATTTGGAATGTAGTGCCATTAAAGCATGTTATACATAGATATAAAGAAAATCACTTTACTTATTGATTGTTATTGCAAGTCATCATCATCATCATGGGCAGCGCTGGGCATGCGGGTTGGAGGTTGGAGCTTTTCGCACCGCCGGCGCTGCAGCCCGTCGGCTGCCAGGGCATTTAGCCGCGCCTATTTAGGCTGCGCTATACCGCATTCAGCCGGTCGCCAGAGCCTCGTCTGTTATATCAGGATGCACCACGTGCAGGTGAGGTTGACTTGGGCTCCTGAGATGGTGGTTGGAACCCCTTACACGCCTTACAACCCCTTACATTGCAAGTAATTGAAATATACTACGACTTTTATTTTCCTACATGTTGTACATCTATTACTACATAAGCCAATTGGAAACCGAAAACGAAAGGAAAAAATGTTTTTAGAAAGAAATGTACATATATAAGACAATTTAATACTGAAAAGCCAGATTGTATAAAGAACATTTCAAGAAAGCAGGCAAAAATAAAAGACATGTTATACACACATAACACCTTACATAAAAAACACCTAACACCCCACATAAAAAACTAGAACACAATAAACGGGAAGGTGATGTTTTGAATGAAACAAACCGAATGGAAACCTTAAATTATTCGCGAAATTAACGCTCTACCGCTGACGAATATGGCGCTGTAAATCGTATCGGCGGTGGAGTTTATTTGAGAAATTAGGGAATGGCGGGCGCCTAGCTACTCGCATGTGTTATCGATTTAAAGCTAGTGTAATGACATTTTACATTGGTGTGGTTCGTTTGTGGGTTTGATCGGCGTGATAAATCGTTCTTATAGGTATGTTTAGTTATTGTATGTGTAATGGAATGTTTAATTTCAAAAGGCTCAAAATTTATTATACCACGGTTATGTGGAATCGCAATATCTATTAATAGCGTCAGAATAACCTTTGTAACGTACTTTGTGGTTCATCTATGTCTATATATGTTAGTAGATTCACATAGTTGAGAAAGTCCGTAACTGTAAGTCTTGTCATTCTGGGGGCGACTCGTGTTCAACAGTTAGATATGAAGGTTGATGATGAAGATGATCTTCTTATTTGGTTTTTACTTTATTTTTTAAAGTAGTATCCAGTGATTATGACATCTAAATATAAATGAAAAGAAAAATAATAAATATTGTCTATTATAGTCATTACCTAACGGTTAATTTTGTAAAATTAACTTTATTTTTCGGAATGCATCGTCAACATTTAATATGTTTTAGAAAAAGAGTACATTGACGGTTGTGGTACATAGCTTAAAATGACAAGTGACATTTGTAGCAAAGTCTTATTATTTACATATAAAAGGATATAAAATGTGTTAGACATATGTGGTAACACTAGTTACAGCGTGTTGGTAGGCTTTAATTAAAATTTTAATGTTTCTCAAAGCGTGGCACGAACTTGTTAAATTTTTAGCAGTTTCAGCTTGCGCCGGCTGGGAGTTACGTTGTTACAACACATGAAGTATTTAAATGGGTTGTTATTCGAGATTTTTTAATTGCGTGTGTGTAATAAAGTTTTTTTTACGACTATGTACCTATTTGGAGACATTTATTAGGCGATATTTATATTGTTTTACGTGCAGTTATTGTTTAATGATTAAGCCTCATCTCATAAATTAAAAAAAATGCGTCAAAATATACAAAAAAACTATTTCGTTTAATTGTTTTCAACTGTTTTCGTTATGAACACAATTTTCATGTAATTATATGAAGCTGTTTTCATTACGTGACTGTCGATCCGGAGTTTTGTTATTTTTGTGTTTATTCAATATATTAAAAAAGTTTTAAAGCGATTTTGATGTTATTTTACAGGGAGTTCATAGAAATTTACGAGAGTTTTTAGCATTTTTATTTTACTTAAACAAATCAGTATTTTTTATCAGTTATATTGAGGCTTTGGCGTGCCATTGGAGAGGCCTATGTCGAGCAGTGGACGGGAATAGGCTGATGATGATGATGATGATTGAGGCTTTCTATAGCTTCGTCTATAAATTCGTCGTTATTAACTTTCGGGTCCGGGTAGACACGATGTATACTGTTTAAAATAAAATTTTAAAAAATGGAAGTGATCACGCCATAAATAAACCTTGCGATCACTGGCGATACATGATCCAAATGTCATTAATATTACGTGCCGACTGTGCTGTTTGCGTCACAAATGAACTCGAATTTAAAAATAACGGACAACTTTGAATTTTCCATGGCCTCAAAAACATAAAAAAAATAGAAAAAAAACCGCGTGAAAAAAAAACGTACTCTTAAAAGGGACTGATGTGGGCAGCTATTTAATAAAATTTATTTGAAATTGGAATTCTATGCAGAATTCAAGATAATAATCTATACAATAAGCTAGCATTAAAAATCGGTTATTTCATACGCAAAGATTTGATGATGTCGAATTGGTGCGCAAAATTTAATATTTTCATCTTTTTGATCTTATAAATACATTTATAACTGCCGATAACCAGAGCTCGTTTTGATATATTTGGTTAACGAGAGTATTTACAAATGAATATTTTCTCCATTTTGTCGTGTAGTAATAAGAAAAAGTACATGTATTTTTGCAACCGAATATTGTTGGTTCTTTTCTATCTATTTTCCTTGAGCAATTTTCACTTTATATCCAACATTATCGTGTTCTTCCTGTCAAATAATGAAGGAAGCGATAAAAAAGGAGCTGTCGCGATAAGGGAGGCCCTAACAGGATAGTGATGACAGTGGAATTAATTTTCTGCGCATAAAATATTAGCGGGGAGATCTCGAAATTTGCATGGAACTGCTGTCATAATACGAGGATAGATAATATATGTATGTATGTGTGGGTTTGTACAGTGTTCACCTGAGTGTGGTCGGGCAGATTAAAAGTTACTGCTTTATTGGAACGCAATAAAACCTTATAATAAAAATGATTGACTGCCTCGTTGGTCGAGTGGTTATAAGCGCGACTGCTGATCGGGAGGTCCCTGGTTCAAATCCCGGATCGGATACTATTGGATTTGTAACTTCTAGTTGTGACTCGGAGTCTGGATTTGTGCCCGGTGTATAGCAATAGGCTCACCACCTATTCCATGGGACATAAACCTACGTATCTGGTGAAATGTGGTAGTGTACTACGCTCCTCTGCCTACTCTTTTGGGGATTACAAGCGTGATATTGCGTTTTGTTATTTAAATTTATTTTATTAAAAACAATATTAGAAGTAATAATACTCTGACAAGTAATAACAAAATTATAATTTTCACAAAATGGCGTTTCGAAAAAAGGCGGTTAAACGTTTTATCAAGTACTCTATTATACTACATATTATGTTCATAAAAAAATTAAAATAGACAATAAATTGGAAAGACACGTAATATTATACATTTTATAGTACAATAACACAGTAAAAGCAGTATTACAATCTTTATTCGGATAGCAATACCGACCGATGTGTTACTAGACAGAGTCATTTCCTTTTATAAATGTGCACTAAATGTCGAAATGAAATTTACATTTACGTCATGCCAGGAAAAAAATAAATCTTGTTACATCACTGTTATGTACAAAAGGAAACTGTATTTTACGTTGCTTATGTTATTTTGAATAGGGTTTAGGACAGACAAGCGGTATACAGTTTCCAAATGTACGTTAAAAAATGTATTTTTTTATATAAAACATTTTCCCAATTGACATGGGTACATTTTTATTATTTTATGGTAACAAAAGGTTATAATTTTATTAAATATCGGATAATTACTATGACAATAATGGAAATCGGAATATTGTAAATATGTATAAGCTCCTACGCTTACCCTTTTAGGTACAATCAGAATTTAAAAAAAAAACATTTTTAACGGCTCATCGAAATCAAATAAGTATTCCATATGTTTGCCTCGCTACGATATTAGCATCAGTCGGTTCAGTTCTCACCTTATACAACTAATTTTACTATTGCGCTTCTCCCTAAACACCGTGCTTGTTAAAAGTAACATATTCTTATTAAAAGTAACATGTTCAAAAAAACATAAAAAAATATCTGTATTAACAAAAAATAATGCCTGTCCCTCGTTTAAAGAAAAAAGTTTAAAACTACAAACTATGATTAATTTTAAATATCTCGTATTTCTAAAGTAATATAAATCCAATGGAGAATATCTATTTATCAAAAAATATAATCTATAGTTTAATGAAGGCAACTAAAATGGTAACAAAAAAATTAAAAAACCGATTATATTAAAGTGAGTTTCGCAACACGATTGCACAATTTGAGTTAAATTTTCCCGCGTATTTCATGAATTTACTGCGAATAATTTGGCCTCGTTGTTACAAATGTAGTGTATTTTCAATTTCCTTTTTACGAAAATTCTCTATTGAATTAAAGAAAAACATTTTTCTGAATCAATGAAAATGCCGCATACGTACATATGTGACCTCTGGCGTATGAAATATTTAAACACTTGCTTAATTTTATATACATTACGTATATACAAGAAAAGCTTACTGAGTTGACTTAATTTCAAGGAATATTGTAATATAGATTTTTCTTATAGTGATGTCGCGTCGTCTTATCGTTGTCGTTTTTCTAAGTAAAAAAACACTCCCATGTTGTACATGAGTTGAAGCTCATATTGTCGTGTAGTAAATACATCTTTCGTACTCACTTGTTGTATAGTATGATGTCTGGTTTCCAAACTCTCTCATACGGTATTCTTATAACACTGATGCCGTCAAACTCGCTGGCATTCCAACGCAGGTGGTAGTCGGTCCATATTTGCGTGATCCAGCAGTTCGTTGTCAGCAGCTGGTCCTTCTCTTCCTAGAAATCAAAATCTCAAGTTACACCTCTATTACTAATTGTTACCCCGAAACTTAATTATGTACTTTGGTCAAGCGGTTGCAAGCGCGACTGCTAATCGAGAATTCCTAGGTTCATTGCCCTCGTCAGATACTATTGAGTTTTTCTTACTTAAAATTACTACTAATAGCTTGGAGCCCGGATCTGTGCCCGGTGTATGACAATAGGATCACCCGCTATTCCATCAGATCCAACAAGACTCTAATTAAATAAGGCACTAAAAATATTGAACAAAACATAAATATTAATGACATAAAAAATAAATATTATTTTGGCTTCGGGAATCTAAAAAATAAATAATGAAGAAAATTTCCAACTTCAAAGTTTGATAAAGGGGCGACAGTCTGGTCATTAATCAATTTCAATTTAAAATATTTACAAACTGTAATAAATAAGACGATTTATAAGTTTTTTGCGGGGCTCCTCTCCTCAGTTCGGTTTCCACGCTGATTTTTACCGCGCACACGTAAGGTGTGGAATTAGTTTTCTTCTGACTTTCTCCGTAGCACTATAACATAGGGTTTTTCAAGAAAAGCACAGGCATCGCTATCATTCAAAGCAAGAAACGCCATGTCTATCCTGTAATATTACGAATTCTTCTAGATGAAAGTCACTTCTCTTTTATCGTTAATATAAAAAAACTACTTTATTTAGGTATCAGAAACGACTTTTATTAATATTGGAATCTATGTTTACTTCTATTTTGATAGCTTAGAATTTAGTTCATAGCCTTTTTACGCGTGGAGCGCCACGTGGAGCGTGAAGTGAACGAATTTATCAAGTTATAGCCACTGATATGTTATAGCTACTATTTGCCTTGAGTTTTATTAATATGGCTTAAATATTTCAGGTGTACATCAATAAATATCTCATTTACTAATAGGTAGCAAACAAATGAGATTCCAGACAAAATAGCGTTTCGCTGATAACCGTGCTCGTTGGTCTAAATCCCTTGAAGTATTTGCGAAATTCGTAACAAAAACCAACTTTCAGTGATACATTCAAGTTGTACATATATGTATTGTACATATATAACCACTCGCATTCTCTGCCCATGGATGGTTCACATTAAATTCCTTTGACAATACCTATTGTCGCTAAAGTGTTTTTCGCCAACACAATTTCGTATAAATAGACCGAATAAAAAGAATGTTGGATATGGGTTTGAGTACGAGTTAGTTGTGTATTGTGCACGAATACGTAGAAACGAGAATAATATTAAGTGGTATCTATACAATAGGATAATTGGGTACTTGCAAAAAATATGCATGGGAATAGGGTAGCCATTTATACAATAGCGGGCCCGTCAAATCTTTAAATATAGAAATACTATGTACCTAAATTTTACCCGCGACGTAGTCCGCGGAAATTCGTAATGTTGGCTGATTCAATTACACAATTTAACACAACCTTAGTGATAATATATCGAAATTGTATGACAACTGACACACCGCCCCGCGCACAGCTGCGGCCGCTTCCCCGCGTGCTTCCCATTCTAAGCGTGATTTTTGGGTGCGGGTAATTTTGAGTCTATGATATCTCCTAAAGTATTTATTATAAAGATGTACTGTAAGTACAATTTCAATCTTGATGAAATGCCAAAGGTGACTATTATATTTATTTCGATAAGGATTAATACCAAATTGGAAAAAAATCTGGAAAAACTGAAAAAAAAATGGAGAAAAAAATAGCCTCTATTCATTCCAAGACCCTCAGTTGTCTCTATATGAAATTTCATTACAATCGGTTCAGCGGTTTGGCTGTGATGGCGTCACAGACAGACAGACATAGAGAGTTCCTTTCACATTTATAATATTGATATGGATTTAGCACTCGGTATCTTCTGCCTACCCCGTAAAGAACCTGGCGTAATAATAATGTAATAAAAAATAATGTGACGCTGGTACCAATGGCAACGGGTAATAATGTAAGTATATGTATTTAGTGTTATTTTTATTAAATTAATTTATTAATGACCAAGTATACATTTGATATCGTGACAAAAAATGTAACACGTAACATTAATATTGTAACCGACGCCAGAAGATTATACCTTTTTTGGACAGAAATCTCTATTTTTCAAAACAGAAATTGATAGCATCCGACAAAAATCACCACGCGCACCACAAATTCATTACACGAAAACACAAGACGATTTAATATTTTAATGGCGGAAACAAAATATAATAATTAAGATAAATAATAAAAGTTAACAACATAATAATAAGTTAGTAAGACTTTCTGAACTGGTATTTTTTGAAAGGGTAAAGGGTAGCACTTTCTGAAAGGGTATTTTTTGGACGTATTACACTAGTCGCAAATAAGCGAAATGTTTGCTGTAAACAAGGAATAGAAATTTTGGCCATTTTCGTGTGTATTTTATATATTTTGTTGTTGCTTGAAGCAGGTTAATTGGTGCCAATTAGTTGAGATGGATTAGTCGTGCGTAATGTCAAATCTATATTTCTGAGCGTTATTTTTAAAAGGCTGTTATGTCTCCAAATGAACAATGAAAACTCAAAATTCATGGACATATAAAATCAGAAAATATCTAAAAACAGAGGTAAAATAACCGGTTTATAATTCATCAGCTTCTCTGTTAGTCACGTGGAACAGCGGCCATTTTGTCGTTACAAAAAAACACTTTAAGCTTTACATTTTTGAAGTTACAAATTATGAATATTACATAGTAGGCAAATCTTTATTTTAATATGTTTTATATAATTATCCTTATTTTAAGTATGTAAATTATTGATCCACTTTGCTACCATTTATAACTTCTACTGGCTTGATAATAAAAACCACGTGGCGCAGCTCGTAACTTTGAGAACTCTCCAAAATACTAGAAGTTATGATTTAATATTTTAATGATAATCATTGTTTCATTAGCAATAGTTTCTCGCTTAATTCTCAAACAGGAATTAAGCGTTTCATTATCATTATTCGCCCTTTTGCATTGTTGGTTATCGGTCTGATCTTACGGCCATAAAATGTGATTCAGGTATGCTCGCTTAGCGTGGATTGACAGACTTCACACGCATTAGAGAACCATAGGAAATACGTTACGATGTACATGTTTCCTATAGCAATATCGTAATGCTTCATATGCGTGCACCGCCGTAAATGTTACTATCATGTACTCGTAAATATAATGTATTACAAAATGTAGGGTCTCAGTAAATCTTGAGAAAAACGTTCGTGGCACCATATCTATCTTTTATAAATGAACTAGAATAAGGCATAATTTTATTAAATTTTGAAAGGTGATTTAGCAGCGTTATATTAAATCATGGCATATTATTCTTTGCAAATGAAAGTTATTTAATTTTAAAGACAAATTATGCAGTTAAACTCTTCTTTAACAGCATGTTATTTGGACGAATAAATTCAGAGATAAATTAAAGTAAAAACTCAACACTACCGAGCCTGGGCCTTTGGCAAGGCGCGGTGCGCCGAAAACCAATATAATTATATGTATATTGTTTTTGTTAAACTAATGTAACTTAACTACCCGAAACTCTTTTAATTTCACGGGTAAAACCTCGTGGCACAATCAGTTTAGTATAAACAGGTTTATTAAAATATAATAACTCGAGAACCAGCGTATTTGAAGGGTGTGAATATTGCCTTCATGCGTACAATTACGACTATGCATATAAAACTTCCTTTATTATAAACATGAATTCAAGACGGTTTTATTTATAAATATGAATTAAATATCCCATATTAGAAAATTATGTCAAACATCATTATTTAATTAAAAATATTTAGTAATTTTCAATCTGTTGCTTAGTATACAGCATTTACAAACCAAGTACAATGTGACGGTGTCTCGCTGAGGTTGTCACAGGTACGCGACCCCTTGTCATATAATTTCAATTTAAATGTACCGGACTGGAATTCCTGTCATAGCGTCAGTACATTTTATTAAGCTCGGGTCACATTTTCATGAATTACAACCAAATGTGTCGGACTGTACACGATTTATGTTCTCCAGTAAGTAATCCAACTTATATTAATTAGAACCGCTCAAACATAATAGACGTGAGGCATATGCAATAAAGGGTGTCATATAAACGGTTGCATTAGCATCTGATATTAATAATGTTTGATTATATTTTGGTGGATTATTTTGAGTTGTTTATACGATAAAGCGAGTAATATTTTTTCTTTCTAAAAACCGCAACATCACGCCTATAATCCCCGAAGGGATAGGCAGAGTGCTGAGGCTATTGCCATACATCGAGTACAATTCCAGCCTCGAGTCACTTCTAGAAATGTTGTATTAAAAAATCCAATAGTACCTACTCGACCCGGGTTTTGAACTCAGGACCTCCCGATCAGCAGATCCCTGATCAAAATGACGGTTCCGTAAAATGTATACAGCTAACTTAGTTTTAAATACGTTACATGAACTTACATTTTAACTCTGCAGGTATTTCATTATATAGTAGTGCTCCTTCATATGTTACGGTTTTCTTACCCTAGGAGGTTCTTATTTCAGGAAATGCAAGGAATCTTGATCGTCGGGTGGATCGTTTGCAATAAAGTTTTGATTTGTGAAAGAAGAAAGAAAAAAAATTGACTGCCTCGTTGGTCAAGTGGTTGCAAGCACGACTGCTGATCGATTGGTCCAGGGTTTGAGGGTCAGGTTGGGTACTATTGAATTTTTATAACTTAGATTTTCTAATAGAAATTTCTAGTAGCAGTCTGAGTCTAGTATTGTACACGGTGTACAGCAATAGGCTGTGGGACAAAAAGCTATCTGGATAAACGTGGGAGTACACAACACTCATCGTTCGTACGTACGAGTACGTATCCCTTCGGGCATCACAGGCGTAATGTTATGTTTATCATGTACTCTGAAATGTACATATAATATGTACGTGTACCCTTAAATATATTAATTGTTGGGAACTTATCAATAAGTAAATATTAGTACGACGCACACAAGACCATCTGATCCCAAACTAGGCACTGTTTATACAAGCAGGTATGGTAAACACATGTCTAATAAAATACATATATCTATACATATTAGTACGCGTAGTATCATGCCTGTAATCCACGAATAGGTAGGCACAGGATTGTAGTACACTCCCACGTTTTAACCAGTTACATATGTACGATATATTTATAGTACGCGAACAAAGATAAATATCATACCATTTTCATAAGACATATTATTAGAATTGAAATAAACCTTTGTGATATACTGTAATAATGTATTGAACTATTTGTGCAATAAAATAATATTTTGGGTAGCTAAATATAATAATTATTTTTACTGCACGTATGGCAACAGACTCTGTAATCCATAGTGGGAGGTAAACGTAACTGATGAATTGTGGGAATGAACTCCACTGTTTACCCATCGGGGATTACAGGCGTGATATTACATTGAAAACACTAGAATAACTGGTCTAAATATCAGCAAAATTAATTCAATTTAAGTTACTTTCTCACAATTTTTTTTAAAATTATGAATCACCAGGAAATTGACAAGTGTCAAAAACTCAGTTTGTTATTTCCGCTAAAGTCCTTCACTATATAAATAAGTGACATTGGACTTGATTGGGTTAATCTTCTACAGACTTTCGAGATGACAAGTTTTAATTTCATTTTGAATAGGAAAATAATTGGTAAATAACTACTAAAGTAATGTTACCTATACATTTCTATATACCTAATGTATTCACATGGTAGTTACACGTTATTTTGTCTGACATAGTTAAATGATATTTAATTCTACAATATAGTACAGTTTACTACACTCCTCTGCCTACCCCTTCGGGGATTACAGGCGTGATGTGACGTTAACGTTACGGTTTAGTACTGTTTTTATAATGAAACGTTGGGGATATATTTTATGTGAAGACTATTTTAATACCAGAAAACTCCAGTGCTAACGATGGCAGTTGTATCAAATTCTAATGTTGCATCAAGAAAAAAGTATTAGATTCCTTCGTACTGTTTCCTATACGACTGTCCTGAAGCTACGAATATTTAAACATAATATTATATGATTGCTCTCACTTATACCACACACGCCCGTAGGTACACACTCATGTACGCACTCACGTACGCACTTACGCACGCACTCATACATGCACGCACGCACGCACCAACGTACGAACGCACGCACGCACGCATGCACACACACACACACACACATACTTGTCCAAGCTTGTTAATTCTTAGTGATATTACCAAAATATGTGTTAACTTCTATTTAAATAATAACATGATAATAATTACGTTAAAATATTATGGTACAAAAGAGACAATTTAATAAAGAATCTGCTATTTATTTAAAGTTAAAATCGTGAACTGGCACGAGATTAAGGACACATAACATCCGGAGCGAGACGAACAAGTTTCGCTGAGTGACTACAACGGAAGTCAGAAGTTTATCACAATCTGCACAGTTATTCACAATCGTTGAACATTTTATTAAAACTTTCACGAAATAATGGAATTTGGTCACATTCTTGACAAATTAAACAGTGAATGAATAGTATTACAGCTTTGCAAACTTCTAACAATTGTATATCAAGTAAGTACAATTTTAAAAATGAAAGGATTAGATGTCCAGCCTAAATTTACATCAATCACATCAACAATTAAAGTAATTACAAGATACAAGATACAAGATACAACCTGTAATCTGTTTGTAAACAGTAAAAAAATAATTATCCCCTAAATGTATTTTATGTGTGATTAACCGCTCACACAAAGAACACTCTACGCTTCTCTGTTCTTGCTTTAATTTCAAACGGTTCCTGTATTTTCATAGGATATTATTTCAAGCTTTAGTTTATAAGAAGCGATTTAATTTAAACGTGAAGCATGCGATGGCAGATTGATGGCTTCA
The DNA here is from genome assembly GCA_018244855.1 of Elbella merops. NCBI lineage: Eukaryota > Metazoa > Arthropoda > Insecta > Lepidoptera > Hesperiidae > Elbella > Elbella merops. The sequence continues at coordinate 21,144 of DWMG01000161.1, forward strand.
GTTGCAACGAACGCTGAACTTAGCCACTTCGGGTCAATGGATAAATGATGCAACATCCGCAGTGTTCAATATAAAGACTATTAAAGCTTAAATTTCCTTCTTGTAGAGCTAAACAATATAGAATTATAAACATTAATTATATTTATCTGGTCATTTAAGTGTACGTTGTCAGTGATGAGTAGAAGAACCATGTCAGGTCTGTAAGGATAGCGATGTTTGATACTCCGTGCTTTCTGCCAACTCCTTTAGGGAACTGACAGAATGATGGACTCATAATAATGATAAATATTTTTATTGTTTTTAGAAACGACGATCTTAAAGCTCAGTGGCATTCTTTACTAAATAAACATGTAACTTTTAATTTGTAGTCTTCAGTGCAATGCCAAGTGTATATCTACTCCAACTAAACCATATACATGAAGATATTTAAAGAGATAACGATAATAAAGAGAGATCTTTAGTGAAAAACTTTATCGTTAAACAGGGACTCCCGTTTAGTTGTAATCTCACCTGATGCTATTCGAGATGCAACCTAGTATGCAGCACGTTAGCCTAAAAATAATTTATTCACTATTGCCTTGAAAAACTTAAATAAGAAGTCATCGCTGCCTTTATTTGTTTGGAAAATAATGTTTGTATTTGTCCAAATAAACATTATGTGTATGAACCGACATTCTAGATAAAAGTAGAGATGTTTCACATAAATGTTAAAATAATTATGTTGAATGCTACTACATAAGTATACAATATATTCAAAGTGGCTGGCAGTGGTTGGATGCGTAGAGCAGACGATCGAGCTCAGTGGCGTGCCATTGAAGAGGCAGTAGACAATAAAGGTCTGAGGTGTGTGTCTGCGTGTAAGTGTGTGTGTGTGTGTGTGTGTGTGTGTGTGTGTGTGTGTGTGTGTGTGTGTGTGTGTATGTTTGCGTGCGTGCGTGCGTGTGTGATATTTATGTTGTTATGATATACCTATAATAAATTGAGACATTCACGCACAGACATTTAATCCTAAATAAGACAAAACACGTGCTTTAATAACCAACCAGCTCAGATATACATACATTTTCACATATATACATAAACAGATAATCTTTCATCGAGTACATCGTCATTTGGTAAAATAACCTAGATAATCCAAAAGATTTTACCAAGTTACTTCTGTCTTCCATATCACATTCATTGAACAGTAAGCAACCTTGGATACACGTACCTCTGAACAATCATTACGATAAGTCGGTACCGAAATTGTTATAATAGAACTCAAATTTTGTGTTTACCGAAGAAAACCTTATTTCCCAACGAACGTATAAAATTAAATAAGGCGGGCGCAACGGAAACTCGTAATATCCCACTGAAATTATGGGTAACATTATTTTGATACGAAAGTGTGTTACGACATTTTTTTGGTATCAAATAACTAACATGTAGATTGTGAATGCGGATTCGGCGATGTTAGGTTTATAATAATGGAAATACGTAATTGAAAGATGTTAATTTCTTGGCTAACTTAACATTAGGAACTATACAATGTCTAGAAATCAATTTTTATACACGAAATTGGCATAAAATTTTAACTAACAACCAACAACAATTATAAACCTCAATGGTTACTTATGTGTTTATCTCATGGCTTAAATCATTGATTGATTGATTTTTACTTTTAATAACGCTTTTTAAATCACTGTCACATCACCAGATTTTTTAGCAGGTACGTATGATTTAGATTTGTCTAGACCTCGATATGTGACAAACTCGCCCTGGTGACGGATCATCGTGAAACGTCTTCTTATCTAACTTTTTTGATTATGATGATGGCCATCATCATTACGGTTTTGAAACCCACGCTATGGGGCCTTTAGACTACTTGATACCAAATAACCTATTGGTAACGTTATGATTTGATTACTAGAACCTAGATTTTTACTGAAGTAAAATATGAGCACATACGATACAAAACGCCATTAATTTATGTAGGTACAAAGCAATTGATTTTATAGAAATTGATAAATCAATAATAAATTACGCTCGATGTGAACAGCATCTTCGATGACTAAAACTAACTATATTTTACGTAACATCACACCTATAATCCCCGAAGAGGTAGGCAGAGGAATGTAGTACACTCCCACCACTATATTTTACGATTACAAAATTGGCATTATTGAAGTTATTTATAGTTTTGATTATTTAATTTATTTTACAAATACATATATTTATTTTGGCTGTTCAGCAAGTGGGCCGCCGGTTCCCGGTTCAAGCGAAGTATAATCGGATTTTTCTAATTTGGGTTTCCCAGTAGTAGCAAGAAGTCTGGATGTGTGCTCCGTATAAGTTAATAAGTTCACCCACAATTACATGAGACTTATTATATAACTGGTGAAATGTAGAAGTGCTATACTCTTATGCTTACCCCTTTCGGAAAATAAACAGCGCGATGATATCTATATTCAACAAATAAACACATTGGTCACATTTTTTATAAGTCGCATACATTTTTTACGAGTAAACAGACGATTTCTAGAAACGTCTATGAATTCTTGATAAGCGTTCGATGCATAAATATAATTGAATAAAGATTCACATGTTACTAATGCAAATTACGTAAGATTATGACAAGGAAAAATAGATTTTCTCCTTTCTAGTTTATTAAATGTCATTATATAATGTCAAAACGCAATGCAAAGATTTAAAAAAAGTAACATTACACCTGTAAAACCATGTACATCATGAGGTGGTAGGCAGAGGGATGTAGTACACTCCCAAGTTTCACCAGTTACGTTCAAGTCCCATGAAATAGGTGGTGAGCCTATTGCCATACACCGAGCACAGGTC
>DWMG01000162.1:0-23959 GCA_018244855.1 Elbella merops
TTTTAATGATATTTTTCTGTATGTTCGAGTGAGGCCCTATATTTATTTATTTATAAGATTTGAATATACAAATGGACTCGGTAGGTGGTCTGCAGTCGGTAAGATATCCAAAAATGATGACTGAACCGCCGATTAGTTAAAAGTAATTATGTAATTTCAAAATTTAGAAAAATGTACATATGTTAAGTTAAAAATATAATATTGAATGTAACACTGCTTTTTCGGGCAGGACGACGTCTGCCGGGTCCGCTAGTAATATATAAATACTCGCAACGGCACATAAAAAGTAGGTACATTCAACATCGTCTAAATGAAGCGCGGACACCTTGAATTTCTGAGGAAACTTAATATAAAATAAATATCATACATCATGGTGCATCTCGGCTGCCGTACTCGACGACTGCTGCGCTTTCATTATGGTTATTACAGCGTGATTTATCCGCAGTGTGAAAGTAACAGATGTGTAGTGCAGTCGCAGAATGGGTTCAGCCGTGTTTAAATGGAGCCGAGCTGTCGTTGTCATAAAGTGCTATTGTGGGCCGCCCTACAAGAGAACGCAAAAAAGATCTCACTCTAATTGTTTGCACATTTCACATCCCCCTAACCCTTGTATTGATGGGGAGATATTGTCAATAGCTTGCACAAAGTAAAGTAATTATTTTCTCACAGTGTTCACATCGAATTTATATTAATGATGAGCGACACGCACCGTTGTTGATATTTTCGTTGTACAAAAAAAAGGACCCCGTTTAATTTATGAATGTTTGGATCCATGAGAATGGAGGGAAATATTTGACTAATGTGCGAGCATAACAAATATGTGTTACGCCATACGAGATGGGCGTTGTGCAGTTATATACGCCTTGGCACAAAATGACAGTCGTGGTTTTAATAAAAAAATCTGTGCACAAAAATTCCATTAGTATCAATCAATATTTACGATAACAGCCCTTCGATCAGTAGACCAACAGGAAGCGCTTGTCGAGGCTCAGAGTGCTTTTGTGTTTGCGAAACATTCTGTTGATCCAAAGGGTTACTACGTCTGAGTCATTTTTGAGGAACTGTTATGGTTTATTCCTCGGAAGAACGAGTTCCAAGAAATTTTTAAATCCATTTTTTGTCCACTCTTTTGGGTACCTAAATTTTAAATTTTTTAGTCAATTTATTTCTCGTGAACTTGTCTTAATAATTCTTTTTCAGAGCTAACGATGGCATCCATTAATCCCTTCGGTTTCCACGTGTCCCAGTTTCCTAGTCATTCTGTACTTTCCAACGAAAAAACAAACGGACCCATATTTTTTGTACTAGCTCGGAATATGAAAAATAGCGCAGAAAGGATTAGATTGCGATGAAAATGCTACCGTCCATTCATCATAAAAATCCATTTTTAAAATGAATTCAGCGTGAAAATTTCCTTTTACACTCAAAACCCGCTTTATCTTGGCAATTCAAAGCATACGCCAATGCCTTTTCTGCAACAGAAACATTAGACACTATGTAAAACTAGGGATCTTTCTCAAAATAGGTTGCAACAGTTCGATATGGACTGCAATTACAGAGGCGAGGGTGAAAGCTATCAGCACATCGATATAAGCTATCTACACCAACAGACAATCCGTTTAAGTTATAATAAATCACCTCTTCCCTCCTCTGCACTGTATCAAGGCTATTATCATGGGTATTCGTGCGTATTGTCTGTAGACGAACCCCTACGGTGTCAGCGCAGATGTGCTGGGGAGCCAATTTGATTATGCCATTACGTCGGCAACCCTGCTATACAGGCAATTGTCGTATTATCGCGATCACCAGCGTCGTAACGTCGTAAGTCATAACAAGTTTTTTCTCTGGTCCTTTTATGTATAATTACAGTTCGTTAGAAACTGTATACTATCCATTAATTAGAAATTGTGAATTTTGTTATATAGTGACATCGCATGTAAATTCTAGAACATCTAACAGTATGTAAATTACATATACAAGGGTACTTGTCATTTGTGGTGAAAAAGCTTTTTAAGGCGTCGCTGATTAAGTAGCTCTTTCTGTTTTTTCTTTCTCTCTGTACGGTGTCTAAGCTATTTTAAAAGTCAGGTAACAGCAATTTATAGATCTTATTATGAGAGTGTATCGCACCATCATAAATTAGTTATCGTTTTACTGTTAGGGACTTCTATAATAATGACAGGATCAAGGTAGTAGTTTGCAAGCTTGTTCAACTGCGAATTCGCTGAGCTTAGATGCCTACATTATGTAGAACTCTAAAGTGTGAGGTTTCCTGACAATGTTTTCTTGGCCGTTAGACTAAGTAATACCTAATATATGTATATTGTACATTTTAATATACTATTTCCGAACAATATTGTCCTTGAAAGACTAGTCATAATTTGTTTTATTTTCTTATTCTACAGTCACTACGTCATATATCAGGTTTGTTGCAGTAATGTTATAGATATGAGAATGTTTAGAAAGGCTGTATTTATAAAAACTTGACCCACAAACTGATTCATTACATGCATGGTACTCTCCATACGATGCGAATTTGTTAATTACTTACGATATAAATGATTCTGTTGAATTTTGGTTAATTGTGTCGTCTATCATTATTTCTGATAAATTACGATCAAAGTAACGATCGGCGCTTCGTTCTTACTTTCGCTTCGCTCTTACTTTAGGCACGGCTACATGTCTTGGCCGTATACAAACAACAACATAGGCGGTTGGAGAAACCGTGCATTGCGTTACCCAAACAGCATTTCTAGCGTTGGGAGTATGGGCAAATCCACTTAAGAAAATAATCTCAGAGAAGAATGTCCAGCAGTAGATTTAGATAAACAGATAATGATACGTAGCTTCGGATGAAACAGCCGTCTGTGACACGACCGAGGAAATTCCTATTGTAATTTGTATTACAGCAAATTAATTTTATTAAATTCCTTGCTTTCATACCGTGAATTCTGAGTATATTATTATTAAAATCCAGTGTAATAATGTCATTCCAATTCTCAATATTCCAGAAATGTCAATAATTATTTCATTTTGATTTTATTAGACATATTTCGACAAAAACTCATTACCTTCGTAGGTTTTTTCACAGAATTAAATAGAGTACATTACATTATTACCTGAACCCACGTGACGTAAGTTTTGGTGGGGCCGGTCCTCATTACATCCGCTGAAAGCCGACGTGATAGATGGTCTGTTCATCAAGAATAATAGCCCATTCAAGCGGCTTTTGAAATTATTTACCGCACTCATTACTATATTGTGTATCTAAGCGGAAGAACATATCCGTAGCTGCTGTTGTATGTTGAATAAATAATTAAACAAATCCGAAACGGACAGACGGAAAAACACATTGTTACCGTGTGCTTGAAGGAAGGAAGCTTGACTGAAAGAGTAGGCTGGAACTAATAGACGAAACGTACAGCCCCAGTCTATTGAATAGATGCACTTCTATAATTGAAAATGCATATAACATGTTATAAGAACATTTAATATCAAATCATAAATTATAAACGTAACTTATTCTTTATGCGTTGTTATAAATTATCTGAATATCTATAACCAGGTGTAAGCAATAGTTGATATGAGGAAATTAGAACGTAATATCACGACTGTAATCCCCAAAGGAATACGCAGGGGAGTATAGTAGGTGGTACACCAGCAAATTTCAACAGTTACGTTTACGTCCCATGGAATAGGTTGTGAGCATATTCCCATACACCGGGCACAGATCCAGACTCCGAGTCACTACTGGAAATTATAAATTAAAAAAATCCAATATTACAGAATATACATAGATTTTGTTTAACTTTTACATCCATTCACCTAATAGGGTAACTTATTTATAAAATTGGTAAGCTAAGAAACAAATCGATTCCTAGTAACTTCTGCATGTTTTAACTATATGGCGCAAATTTCTTATTGAAAACGATTATATGATTATTCCTATACAAATGCATATATTTAACTGATAATCCTAGTTTATTTTCATTAGTTCCGCTCACATTAACTCTCTTATGCTACATAAAATAGACACACATATTATAATATGTAACCTCATTAGAAAAACACATTTAATATAATATTATAATAGAACATTTATTAATAAGCTTGTAATCGCGCTTTAATAATATTTGTTATTAGCTGAGTAGAATTTAATATTGGATGCACGGAGCTGATATCAACACCACGTCAGTTTGGGGGTGTAGTCCGGTATTCGCTCATTACGTCAGCTGACAACTTCCCGTGATAGATGGCCTGTTCATCGAGAATAATGGCCTATTCGGTACGTTACGGGAACTCGTATAAAATATATATAACATATTACACTTACAACCCACATAACTTGCGAAACTAACATACGACATATAATATTTTACTGTTACATGTTTCGTGTCTGTTTATACACATTGTTATATGTAGGTATATATAACTGCTCAACCCAAAAAAATCAAGCAGGTATGCAAGGATAGGGATATTTGGCACTCCGTGCTGTCTGCCTGCAACGTAAGGGACTCGGCGTGAAGATATGTATGTAACCCAAAAAAACCAGAGCCATCCCAAAAAAATATACGCCAGTTATGTAAGTCTGTATATATATAATCATAGCCAGATAATGTATATTTTATTAATTCTAAACGGCATCATAAGCGACTTTTATGTTTCACCTCTGGGCACGAGCGTCCTTTCAGAATGAGATTGGTTAAGGCCACAATCGACTGTACAGACTGACTGAAGTCTATATATTTACTCAAAATATTCTCGCCTTTTATCTATTATTAATATATGCATCATTAGGTAGAGTTAGTAAGCAATATATGAGGGACGAGTCCGGGAAAATACATTCATTTGAATATAGAAGCAACTTACTTCACTGGTTTGACCTTTTATAAAGGCTTTACTTATATAAGCATGATATTAGAAGGGTTTTATGAAAATGAAACCAGGAGTGAAGCAATTAATCATGATTTATTGCAGAGGAAACTGACATTTGACAATGTCAAGACCTATCTTACGGCCCACAGAAATTACTTATAATGGCGGCGATAATGACGTTTTATTACAAATAGGAAAACAAATAATTTATTGCAGTAAATATAATTATATACGAAGGACTTACCATTTAAATATCTCCATTATAATTGACAGAAAAGTTTATAATCGATGGGTGACACTGACCATTTATTTAGTCCATTTATGAAGTCATTCAATATACAAATTTAAAAAGTACATTTACATTGTGTACATTTTTAGTGTGGTTAAACGTCACGCCTATCCACTAATGTCTCGTATAAGACGGTAATACTGTCAATTTGCTGAACTCTTAACTATTACCTGTAGTTTGAGTGTCACAGCTACCAACAAATAGTTAAGTGTGTTCCCACAAAACTCGTTGAGAGCCCGCAACAATAGATGGTATGCTTATCGAAAATAATGGCTCGCTCGATCAGCATAAGATTTTATTGACCTCATTCGTAACTTCTACATGTACGTTAAAATAGACCGGTACAGCAAAATAGACCGGTACAGCAAAATAGACCGATAAAGCAAAATAGACCCATTAATTCCCTTAAAGCACTTTAGTCATTACGGTATAACAATACAAAAAACTTATGTGTCGGTAAGTTGGTAACAATAGAGTCGTCTGTAAACGAAATCTCGCATGACAGCTTATTAAGCCGAATACAATAATATTGTCCTAAAATGTATTTCGGGTGTCAAAGAATAATAGGCTTAGGAAAGATAAAAAGAAATGACGATGTTGAGTTTGTTTGTGTTTTTAGGAGCTTCTCTGCTCTAATTCATATTTACATACATACATATGTAAATTAAAGGCCGTTGATTATATGGTTCCACCGAAGATTGAGAGGGAAACGAAAATTTATAGAATACGTGCTGGGTTGACTGATGACTGGTGGAGAAGGGTCGAATGTCTTGCCTGTATTGGCTTGTAATGCTTGTTGTAGTACAAAACAAAGAATAAATAAATAAATGTTTTTATTTTCTCGTCAAGTATTTAAATTACTCATCATTGATATAGTATTTAAAGTTCTAATTATCTATACATGGGTATAGGTAATTAGAACTTTAAATACTATATTTTTCCAAATACCAATCTTTAACCTATTCCAGTAAATTATGTGTATTAAAAATAGCGTGCTGCTGAAGTGTTTAATAAAAGAAGGAGGTGAGATATAGAAAATATATATAGAAAAAAAAGGCTGCAGACAGATGCCGGATGCGACAAGCCGAAGACATGGCACGATAGCGCTTATTGGGGGAGGCCTATGTCCAACAGTGGACTGAGATAGGCTAATGATGATGATGATGATGACGATGATGATGATGATATAGAAAAAACATTACACGCAGTAACTGAATCTGAAACTTGGATATACGAAAGAATAAATGCCATTGACATAGCTTAAACGGTCGCAGCGCTTAGCCTGTCATTACGGCGAGTGAAATAATTACGAGATTTGAAATTACGACGGCTTTCAAATTAATATCCATATTTTTTCGCTCGGTTTGTAATTTCTGGAATGTTCCAAGAAACGGCAATCCGCCGTGTAATTAGCTGCCTCAAGGGAGATTTGTGTTCCATTTGAATGATTTGACTCACGCTTCCATTTGTTTTCCAATTTGAAAAGGTCACAGCACATATAATTGTCAGGCATCGTTTAGGGACCAGCTGGACCAATTCAAATCGATGACCATTACATTGATTGATACGGGGTCGAATCAGCTATAAACGTACGTGTTTTATATACAAACGACATTTTTTAAATGGATATTTTCATTCATACACACGGATAAAAGAATTCGCAAAATATTCATAATAATGTTTCTGCATCTGGGCCGTCACTTGCTTGTAGGAATATCGTTGTTATTTGAAGCGTAAAAAGAGAAAAACTCCAAAATAATATATGTATAGGTTCTATATTTCACGAATAATGTTTTGTACGTTAATATATCCCTTTATTTCCAGGTAATGTTAATTTATTATAATTTACGCAATACATTATTGTTGAGCCTACAAAATACCATATTCGGGCATATGATTTAACAAATTAAGGGGCCTTTTTTCCGAGAAAAGTTTGGATTTTTGTTATATTTCATCAAAATCTACGTTGGTTATTTGTATACATGTGGTTTGAAGTACAATTGCGTTGCGTTTGAGTAAATTTTAGCGATGCAGAGCCAAGTTTAAGCAACACAAAAAAAAAATACTGATATGACTGACTGCTTCATTGGTCTAGTGTTTGCAAACGCGACTGCTGTTTCAGAACTCTTAGGTTCGATTCCCAGGTCAATTTCTAATAGTCGCTCGGAGTCAACGTCAGTCAACGCAATTGGTGAATCGTGGGAGTGTACTATAATCCTCTGCCTACCCCTTCGGGAATTACAGGTGTGATCGGACGTTGATATTGATACTTAACAGTTTGTGACTCAATCAATCATACTCCAGTTAATATTCCTTTCAAATCCATACGTCCTACTGTCCTTGAACTTTGTTCGCTCAAAACTATCTTCAAAATTAAGATATTAGCGATATCATTTTACTATTACAGACTAGTTTTTAACTTAGGTTTTGCTACTTAATAACTTATAGAGGGCATACTATTTATATCAATGACATGATGGATGGCGATTCGTAGTAAATTTCAATATTTAGAACTAGTATATTTGCGAAAGCTTTCTTGGAATCTTCAGGATGGTGTTCAACCTTTGCTTGGTCGGCGTTGTAATAGCAGAAATGTAATTTTCATATTGAATTAAGAGGTAGTCGTTGACCTTTAAAAACAACTGTTTACTGATTGAAATAGATGGTTCTGTTGAAGTATAACGATCAGTTTAAAAGTACTTAGTACCACCGAAACACTGGTCGCATATCTTTGCTGTCATACAAAATGTTTTGAATACATGCATAAGACCGGCCATTACAGCACTATTCACGTTTATTGCATAGTCCATAACATTCCTGATGAAAGCATAAAAGGAAATGGCAAAATGTCTTGCCGTACTGAAGCCCTGGTTAATGGACTGAGTAAAGCTACATTGGGAACAGAATGTATACTATAGTATGTTCTACTATTTATTTGCCAAGGACATTTTACTTGCGTTGCATAGAAGTAATATATATAAGATGTACTCATATATCTTAGCTTGCGCTCGTGAAAAGAGTGTATTCAGACGTGACGTCATATCACGCTTGTAAACCCCAAAGGGGTAGGCAGAGATCTGCATTAAATTCCCACGTTTCACCAATTATAGTGTATTCGAAGTCATTAAACTAAAAAGTAACGTCCACAGTAAATTATAGAAGTTGGTAAATTAATGGCAATTGTGAACACATCCTAAATTAAAATGCGAACGAATAATTAAAATACATTGAATAAGGTACCAAAAAGTTACTCTTCTGGTATAATTATATTAGCAATTATTTGTATTTTATTCTTATTTGGTGTCAAAGGTCTTCACGGACATTCAGAAAAATTTAGGAGCTCCGTGACCTATAATAAATTATTATATTATCACGCCAGGTCCCAAGTTCCTTGCAGTGTAGACAGAGAGCACGCGAGTATTAAATATCTCTACCGTCAGACCTGCCGTCCGTTTTTATATTCATCGCTCTCTCCATAAACGCACGCAGGTTCAAATTCAAAATATGTAGAATGATGACATAAAACATAGTACAGGTAGGTACTAAATGCGAGTATGTTAGTATCCATAAATAAAATTCTACAAAGTTTATAAAAACCCGTTTATTTTTAGCCGTTACACATAATTCCAAACATGCCAGACTAGGGCGCTAACCCTTTTCATTGTGAGAGGACACCCGTGTCCAACATTATAATAACGTTGAGTAGAAAGTACACGGAATTATTGATGATGATGATGATGAATACATTTTTTAATGAAAAATAAGGACATAACAATATAGCAGTGATAGCCTAGTGGTTAAGAATTCAGCCTCTCGCTCCGGAGACGCCGGGTTTAAATTCATAGCGCGCACCTCTTTACAAAAGGACGTTTTAAATTTAAATATCACTCGCTAACGGTGAAGGAAAACATCGTAAGGAAACCTGCACATTTTAGAATAAAAAACCAAAAAAAATAAATTCTACGGTTGTGTGAAGTCTGCCAACCCACAGCGTGGAAAACTATGGCCTTAACCTTCAAAAAAACTCAATATTAGAGGATACCCATATTCCAACAATGGAATAATAAATGAGTCGGTTATTATTAGCAATAAAAGTTAAATTAATAGATGACGTTACGGCTGTATTCTCCAAGAGATAGCACAGGTCTGCAATACACTCCCACGATTCACCTGTGACGTTATATGTCTCAGCGTGGACTACAGAATGAACATGTTGCCATATACCAGGCGCAACTTCGCCTTAATGATATATATTTTTTGATCTTTACATAGACAATTTTGTTTCCTAAATTGTTAGTATGTGATTACATAATTTCCTATGAATTTCACAATTAGTTTACAGAAATGACCATGACACCAATTTCCACGTCGACCTTAAACGACCTCCAATCCATTTTGCGGGTATTTAAGAATTCTTTGGCTACTTTTATAAAATTCGAAATTCGAAAAAATAATCTTCTTTTTATTTACGTGATCGCTTTTTCTTTTCTTGACCCACTAAAGCGTCGCGCAGGTCGCATATCAAATCCCTCTTTACAATCCCCCCTCATAAAACTTCTCTCGATTCCCACTCCCTCTCCGTGTGTGCGGTTCAACTACCCACCACACTATCGGTGAACATTTATCACTCAGAATATCAGTAACAAAAAGTTGAACATGATTCACGATTTCTTAATATCATTAATCCTTTTTATCGTAAATTTTAGTATGTAGTTTATTATGTGGGATTTATTCTACATTCGTACATATGTTGTTCTTTTATATAGTATAACAGTAGTAATCCAGTAGTTTATAATTTAGTTGTACACTCCAGGGACGTGACTTCAAATCCTGGCTTGATCTTTGTCTTTACAAAGTTATGTGCGTTTGAAGCGGAAATATCATTACAGTGACAGTGAAGGAAAGCATCGTAAGGCAATCTACTGGCCTTACATTGTCTATAATGATGCCTGAGGTGTGTTAAGTGAGTACTTTGCCAGCGCGGCAGGTTAGTCTTAACGTTTATTTTCAGAGAGGATATCCGTGCCCATAGTGGAACTATAAAAGTAATGATGACTATCTAAGGAACGTCAGGTACAATGTTTCATCTCTCTTCACTGTAACTATGATGAATCAGCACGAATCATCGTACATTAATTAATACCTAAGTTGCAAATTCTTGATACAATTGTCCTTTACTAAGAACCACAAGCACATTTTAAGAACCCTATAGCGTCTGAAAATAATTAGAAATATGAGCAGCTTTTATGGTGCTGGAGTGAGAAAATTAAAAAAAACTCCAGTCACTGATTTATATATTACACACACACACACACACACCCATAAATGTATGTAATATATGTTTAATAAAAGTGGAGACTTTTACTAGCGAAATAAATCTAAGCAAATTAATAAGGTTCCCAGCAGTCGGATAATGAAATAGCCCGGGTGTTATTCCGTATCCACAATTTAACACACAAGTTAGAGGGAGCCGTAATGGCGTCGTAAAATCGTGAGAAACGTATAGAGCAATCAGAGGTGAGATTAGAACCGGAAGGAAAAACATGGGCCGCGCTACCCTCAAGCATTTCGGAGTTTTCCGACCGATGACGATAAAAAAGGTCAACAATTTATAAAAAGAAAAGAACCGGTTGACTGGAGCTAAATTCTTTTTCCCTTCCATTAAATTTGTTATGACGTCGTCATTGAAGGATTTAAGCCCTGGCGAAATGGAGATAAAAAATAATGCTACTTTGAATCGGTTTACGAGCGGCTTAAATTTTTTTTTCGCTGAGCTGTTCCAGCAAAGCTAAGGTTACGTAAACACCTCAAATATTAATTTCAACTCAAACCCTGCTCACGTTAACGGGACAGCAAAGTTAAGCGGAAAAAATACAAAAACAATAGTGGATTCCTTCTATTAAGCTCAGTTAGATCGTGTATCTCCAAAAAACTGTAAATCATGATATCAAAGGGTGGGTCTTCGAGGATATCTTAAGGATTATAAAGGCATTTTTTAAATAGTAATTCAAATACTGGAAATTTTGGTTGCAACCGCACTTTGATTTTACCAATTAACAAAAGTATATATATATAATAAACAGATTAAGTTACGAAATAAAAAAGTGAAACCATCTTTTATCTATTTACATGTGACATCTTTAACCGTGATTTCCTCTACCTTTTATGTATCTATCGTGGCTAGAAATAAATGACTAACCCGCATAACCGGCTAAACTCCTACGGTGTTGTTTATAGGAGCGTCTAGTATTCCTTAGGACTGGGAGTTCTTTATATCATGGTACTAATGCCTAGCAATCCTCGTTATCTATTAACGACTATGACTAAGTCGAATTGACTTAGTTCCTTCTTGTTAAGAGAAGTACAAAAAACCTGCATAAGTCTACCAACTAAAAGCTTGAAGTAATAGTTGTGACTGCATTAAATTGCCAGAACAATACAAACAGATACAGTTTAACCCTCTTCCCTTGTTCAACACGGCCTCGAAGTCCTGTTCTAGAACTCTATTTTTTTTTAATCTAAGAAATTTATCGAGTACGTCACTAATAAGCCATCTATCTGGCTTGTCACTAACGTTGCTGAGTTGGACAAAATATGGCGAGACCCGTTGCTTGTTTTTGACTTACCTGAGTGGCAACTGGGGTCTGAAGGTCTTTGCGGATTGGACCAGGTGGAGAACCCATACTTCGTTCGCCATTATTGAGTCTGGCAGGTGGCTAAAGTTTTAGTCTTTGGGACTCACACTTTATCTGGTGTCCATATCATGTTTGCCCTTTAGTTTTATAGGCGTGGGATTGACTGCGGCAATTGTCGGAATTCCTCGCTGATATCAACTCACAAAACTCTTTAGTTTTAGAGACGTTTCCGCTGAGACTGGTGTGCTACTTCCGTCCACGTACCTAAGGCAACGCGAAATTGCATAACAGTTTCGTCTTCCGTGACCATTTAGTTTGCATCTGTGACGGTGGTACTGGTGAGGGCCGGTTTTATAAAGCGTTTTGACTAGCATTCAGGTTTGGCATCCAGGCCGAAGACGACCAGGTACATATCATAATGCCTCCATGAATGGCTGTTCACCATTCGATGTAAGCTTGTGGCCGGGAAACACTGTTCAATTAAATCGCTGAGGATTAGCTCTGAACTGAACAATGAATCGTATTCCGACCCAGACGTCTATTTATACGCGGCTTGAGGACGTGGCCACAATTCAATACAATAGATATTCCAGAAAGTTCCGGGGCAGTCGAGAGAATTCGCCCGTGTTTGTTATTAAAGTGAACCTTATGTCGTTTACGCTGAGTTCAAAACAGCTTGCCACATAGTTTTTGATCGTGGTCGCCTATATAATACTAACATAAGTAGTTTTGATAGCCCGGCATAAATTATCTATTGCAAAGCTGTCATGTAAACAATGGGTCCACACATGTATATACATGCTTCAAGCACCTTGTTAAGGGCATTCTACATCCATAATATATCAAATCACAAAATTGTCCGTAGGCGATACACGATTTCTAGATTTTTCGATATAAAAATATCATGTATAATAGTTCTAATTCTATAAGTTTTAATAATAGAGATAAATGTTAATTCTATTGTTAGAACCGGCGGTTTGAATTTGACAAGTTTGTGTTAGTGTCAATTAGAGGTTGGGGCAAATGATAATGTAACTGAATTGAGGGTAGGAAAATACTCCGATCTTTTGTATTATTTATGATTTGTGTATGCGTGTGCCTTCGTAAATGTATCGTCGTGTTCAGTTATTATTAGAAGTGTGATTTTAAATGATTAAAATTTGTATTGATCTTATATGATATTAAATGTCTCTATTGAAATATACTCGTATGTATACTTCGTTTAATGATCCGGGAATTAAATACGAGTACTTCATATAAGTATTTATTCATGTTTTATGATTTATTGCCCACAATATCCGAAGGGATCTTAAGGGTTATGTAGTCTAGATCCTAAGAAAAAGGTACGAGTATGTCTCCGTTTAGCAATTTCTGAAGGGTTATTCGTCATCTCGCCCAACATAAACTCGCCCGATCGGGCGACTTGGCACCTTCTATTTCTGTCGTCAACTCGCACGCATGCACTTTGTACAAGCGTGCGAGAAACGAACAAGTTTATGTGGGGCGAGATGACGAATAACCCTTTCTGAACTGCATTGATTAAAGTCATAATTTATAATTCTTCTCTTTCAATAAATCAGTTTTTCGCTTTCTTGTGTACAAAAACCCTAAACATCTTTCACTGTCTATTTTACTACTATAGGGACTTATATGAAAAACGTATTGTGTGTGGTGTAATGTCTGATTTCACGCTACATATAAACTTGTCACTAAACGGCAAAAGCGTGTGATTATTAAACAGACTACTAACAATATCGCGATAAAATCACACCACGTAGGACGCCTTCAGACAAACGTAAATTCGGCGCGAGTTACGAACGTTTTGCCATGTTTGAAAACGCCCTTAATCTCAAACGCCAATTTTAAACTCGTGTTTAATGTAGAAAATATTTCTTTACAGTAGTGAAGAGCAATATGCGGTATCAAACCACCTCGCCGCTGAGCCGGGTGGGGCCTACGGTGTCTCTCCGAGACGCTGAGCCCAACTTCGTAGGCCCTATAGAGAACGTCACCGTCGCCCTTGGAAGGGAAGCTGTGCTCACCTGTTCTGTATCTGACATTGGAGATTACAAGGTATTTTATAATCTTATTATTATTTTTTATTGTTGTGGTAATTATGCTCCTGAAAAGGTAAGAAGATGGAAGGTAGCAATATGGTTAAGGTAGTAAGATAAGGTAGAAGTACTCGTATGTTAGGTAAAGAATGGTAGGGAGAACGATAGTAGAAGTGAAGAAGTTAAATAAAATAACTTACGTTTTCTAAACCGGAACAGAATTAGCATGATCTTAATTTTATAACATGAAACCCTGATATTACAAGCACATGCATCAGGTAATCTAAAATAAATATGTGAATATTAATTATATGTATAACTTATTATATTTTCCAAATACCTTTAAGATTAAGAACAATACGTAGACGCAAATATTGCATTAAATAAAACTCACACACACGCACAGATAATAATAAATAAATCTGCTACACATGTAAACAAACATGTCTGTATATATCCAAAGATTGTCAAATCAATTTTTACTCTAAGTGAATACAACGAAGAAATTTTGCAGTACGAGTGTCTAAGTTTTACTCGAGTTGAACCAGTAACGTCTTTACGGTACGTGGCTCTTAACTTCGTTTGGCTCTAAGACGCTGGCTTCGCTTAGAGAGCGTCCTTAGTACGACGAATACATGAATAGACGTAAGATTTAATGTACTGTAAAGAAGCAGCTGTAGCTCTGTGCGGTAAAGGCAGAGTGGATTCCGGCAACTCGTCGATGCTTAATATACCTATATAATATACAGTACTAATATATTAAAGTAGAGACAAGTTATGAATGATAGTTAATCCTATAATAACTCTACCTGTGTACTTATTCTGTGTTTGTCTGTCCTATGACTTTACAAGCGCAGTAATACTATTGTAATTCTTCAATTACATTTTGAGATATTCTCTCATTGTGGGTTTCGTTCATTTAAAACCTTGCTCTATCTTTGTTACAATATAATAACATATATCAGCATAATTGCTTTATTGATACAATCACGAACTATAAGTAAAGTGAAAACGAACTTAATAGATACAATCACAATTTAGAATTAAAATAATAAGCAATTAGAATCGATGTGCAATTGCGATAAGTATGCGAAATATTTTACAGAGCAACAAATATTACAGTCGCATGTTTCCCGAATAAAACCCACCCGTGCGTAATATTTTCCCGTGTTAAAAACTTTCGGCATTATAAAGCCGTTATAAAAGATATTGAATTATTCAACACCAAATGTACTCAGCGAGTGGATGTAAAACACCTCACAGTTTTATCATGAGCGTGCTTTATTTATTAATATCATGGTTCAAGTATAAGAAATTAAGAGCTGTGGATTTTGAGATTAAAATAAAATAAATAAAATAAAATAAATAAAACGATTTATTGCAATATAGTCATACAGATAAGTAACACAATGATTGCAGGTTAGAAAAATTCCAAACTTTCATACGTTTTACACATCTCTCGAATGAAAAATCGATCAAATATTTACACTGTTTTAATGAAATATTAGTCGGTATCTTAACGAATTTGTGACTATAATAAACAAACGCGAAACTCCTCATAATGGATGCCATAAATTAAATTTTAAAAACCTTTCATTATTTATGTTCCCACTGTCAATGTCAATGTCATTGTCAATGTCAGACATAACACACACCCACACTACCAGCTTGTCATCGTCCACTGCTGGACATAATGCTGCCTCTCCACTGGCATGCCACTGAGCTCGATCTTTTGCTGTACGCATCCAACCACTGCCAGCTTCTTCAACAGTCTGATGTCAATCAGTATCACAGAGGAAAAATTTATAGAAGCTTGCTCTTTGATATATCAAAAAGCACGCTTCTACGCACGGTTCTTATAAGAACCTTCTTCCAAACTGAACAATTAAATGAATTACGATAGAATTTCGATCGCTGCTGGACCACTAATCTGAAATATTAGTGAACAATTATACCGGTTTTTAAAGTAAGCAGTTGCTATGCCTTTGACAACACTAAGCAGGGGCAGCTATTGTATAGATGCTAATAGGTGAATATCGTGAACTTGAACAGTTATAAAAATATTATCGTTGTACTCAACCCGTTCCATCGTAACGCACAGATCTCTTGTCAGAAAGAGAACAGTGAGGGCTATTACCTCTCACACTGTCTTAGTGTCGATTTTGAGCCATCACACTCTTTAAAGAACCGTAGTGTTTAACAGGTGTTTTCATGAAGTTTTTATTTCCCGTTATAACAACTTATATTTAATTTTTTATTGCGCATGATTTATTAAAGAAAGTCCGCATCGTTAACTGCAGAATGGATCAGAATAGAACAGAAGTGTGGATTTTTATGACAAGATCCTCGTAGGAGGTAGAATTGTACTCCATGATAATGTCAATTTATCTAATATTATCGGTTAATTAGTTATATCATATTAGTGGCTCCAAAAACAACAAAATAACCGTTATCCTAGCAGAGCAAGAAATATATACAATACTACAATATAACCATGAGAATCATGACGTAGTATATCAAATAATACAAACTACAACAAACCACGCTTAGCATTTACTGTGTACGATTGCTACTGGAATTTCATTGAACTTATATGTTATATAGTATTTTCGTACTCTAAAACTAAATATACATGCTATGCAGAAATGGAGGCTATAACGCTTTGCAGTCCGGTTTTAAGCGAAACCGGTAACGTCAATGTTGATCCTTTTAATACCAATGAAGTCTTGATCCGTTGCAGCGAGTAATCCAGAGGCGTATTGGACTAATACAACTAACTATAAAATGATAGCGAAATAATACTTTTTCAGACAAATGAACGAAACTAAGTGGCTGAATTTATTCGAGGCTTTCAGAATTTTCATTTAATTCCAGCAATATTTGGATGCTACTCCGTGAACACTCCTCTATAAGTGACAGAAGTTGCAAGCAAGCAGCAGTTACATATCACTGTTACCACTCATATACATTTGCAACCGACCTAGAATAGGGTAAGGACTGTTAGCGTGAGCTAATCCAATTAATATCAGTTGTCAGAAAAATGAATACTTAGACGTTTACTGGCTATAAAAGTAGGAAGTTATGGACTGTAGAGGTGGTATACTTTCAAACAAAAGCTTCGGTAATAAATTGCGCAGTAACAGCGATTTAGCATACAAGACAAACCCCTTCTAATACAATCGCGGACAATCGCCTGTATGTATGTATGTGATGATCAATAAAAGTAATCGCGCTACACATGACTCCCGTCTCGCCCGATCCCATTTCGACTTTTCACCTTTCTGATATTGTATTTTACGTAGTACCACGTCATATTATGATGGGTTGATATAAGTTTGTAATAGACAAACAGACGGGAGAAGCTAAGTGTTCTCTAATTCATTCTCCTGTTCCGTCGTCCTAGATTCAGGTCTTGGTACACATATGGCCACACTTGGCCTTGGCACAAATATACATACAATATTTCTTCACAAAACTAGCCTTTGTAAGATTACTCATCACCCGCTGTAACGACGAAGGAAAATACCATCGGAAAACCTGAACATCTTTCATGATTTTTTTAATGGGTTTGACATATGCCAATCCGCACCTGACCAGCATGGTATACTATGACCTCAATCCAGCAATGAACGATAAAATGGTTG
The DNA here is from genome assembly GCA_018244855.1 of Elbella merops. NCBI lineage: Eukaryota > Metazoa > Arthropoda > Insecta > Lepidoptera > Hesperiidae > Elbella > Elbella merops. Next base: position 17,498 of record DWMG01000162.1, read on the forward strand.
ATAATTAATCAATTGATGTTGATGAAAGACACCAGACTATATAGAAAACAACATACAAACACACCAGACTAAATAGAAAACAAAACCTACAAGTATATACCTACATAAAATGCGTATTATATCGTTACGAATAAATATATTATAATAGCAATGTTTCATTCCATTACGTGTTAGGGAAACAATGTCAAAATTGCAACAGCAGAAACCCAATATTTGTTACGTTCGGTATCTATTTCCGATACTGTCAAAATATTCACAGTAAAAACTGTTTCCGCAACAGCATTTTCTGTAATATTTTATTCTCGACAAATTGAATCTGACAGTGCCATCTCGGGCGCCAAACAATGGTGATATTAGAACTTGCTCTCGTAATACATTTATTCATGTTGAATTATATTATGGTCTAATGTTGTCGTGTTTTGCACAACTAGGTATACTTAAAATGAAAATTACTTTATCCAGTTCGCTACGTTTGTTTGGTTTTGAAATACTTCCAGTCTTAAATATTACCTACTTTTGGATACCTACCTATACCTACCTACCTATACCTACCTACCTATACCTACCTATCTATACCTACCTGCCTATACCTACCTACCTATACATACCTACCTATACCTACTTACCTATACCTACCTACCTATACCTACCTACCTATACCTACCTTCTATACCTACAAACCTATACTTACCTATTTTTGGATTAAAATATCAGGGAGAGAAATCTTACTCTGCTTTTACGTGTGATAGATCATTTCTGTCTCAAAATTGCGTTTTTAAATCTAGAAATTTTTGAGGTTACAATAAGTTAAGCGTATTACTTTTGAACTTCGCTTATTATTTATAACTTAAACACAAACATAGCAGGCCGTACCTAAAACTTCTGGGAGAATGAAATATGTTTGTTTGTTCACATGAAACTTCATAGTTTTGTAAGTGGGATTTAAATTCACCACAACCGTAGACCTACGAGTACAAGGCTTTGTATGCTTTTGAATCATAACATATTATCGAATCATAACATTTTATTATACAAACGTTAAAATCATGTGTCTGTACGTTTGGTAAAGAAAATACATAGTATTTATATAGTAAGTGGCTATGTACTTTTTGCCTCTAACTATGTATATAGAAAATAATAATAATAATTAATAAACATAAAGATTTCTAACTAGAGTGTGAGTAATATTTGGCACTCTGTGCGCTCTGTCAATCCTATAAGGAACTTGGCGTGAAGATATGTATGTATGTAGTGTAAATAATAAGAGTAAGTTCGACGAAATGCAGATAGAAACTTACATATTAAAAGATGATTCATGTTGTGATGATTTTGAGTTCGATCGTAGACGCTAACAAACTTGAAAAAAAAATACATCAGGTATGGGTAGAATTTACCTACAGTTTTCGTGATAGGTATTGAAATGTATAACCCACATGCTTACTGATTATAAAGTTACGTAACTACGACACCAGGATTTAAGTATCTCCCGAAATAAACACAACTACTCCTATGTTCGTTAAAAATTTACCTTAATCTTTGACTGATTTAAGGCTAGCTTTCACAAATCGTTTCAAATTTATAGGTAGATCGAAAACTAAGAGCACTAAAGAACACTTAAAAGCTGTGTGTAAAAAAACATTCTATTTAAATTCATTCTGATTAAGTGAGTTTGTTGATACAATTTTTCATTTTAAATTAGTATAAGAAAATATTATACAAACCAAATGAAAAAGGGGAAAAAGTCATTTATTTCTCACCACTGGGGAAACAGCTGCAATAAGGCAAAGTCCCGCAGACGAGCCGGCCACTGCCGCGAAGAAAACAAAATTAATGATCTTTCAATGCGAAACTCCGGCAAACATTTTATCTGTTAGATTTACTCTTTTCACGTGTTTTTTGCTCGGGTAGAAAGTGGTCCGTAAATAACCCTCGTTTATAGAGGATCCATTTAGTGTCCTCCATCATGACAAACGAGCTGCCTTCCTTTTGAGGGCGATCGATCACTCTAATGACATTTAAACAGTGTTTTACCGATGATCCCGATGACTTGCCGAACGCTACATAAGACGATCCTTCAGGCGGCCTCCTCAAATCTCAATGAATGTTACTTTGATGTACTTGCTCTTGTGTCTTCATCGTGCCTACGAACTGAAGATTCAATATATCTTTTCAACTTTTGAAGCTGAGTAGGGACAGCGTAATAAGTTTCCTAACGAGAGTATTGATAATAACTTTCATTTTTAAAGAATCCTCTTCCTACCTTGAATGCACATATTTTTTCTTTATACCTGTATACCAATATTTACATTATTTTGATCATGACAACAGAAAACATAGGTGCATATTAAAACATAGCGAAAAACATAGCGAAATGAAAAACATAGCGAAAAACAACTTATATTTTATGTGTTTTAATAAAAAAACAGAGCGTTTTAAAGTAACTGTCAAAGTGTATGATAACGGACCAGAAGGAAAACAGGGATAATGGAATGGGACACGAAAGATTTGAGAAGAATGACGCCGTGATATCTTTAAGATATTAAACTAGGAATGGTATTGGACTTTTGCCCGCTGCATTGAGATGGAGGAAAAATAGCTATATTAACAAAGTTACCAGTGAGAAATTTCATAATGGCTATTATAGATACGGCATACGAATCTGTTAATAATACAAAAATAAATCAAATTTACATGTTAAATACATCACAGTGAGTATACAAATAAAAAATTACAATTGAAATATACCTTTTCTTGAGTATACCTTGTTTATGTGTGTATAAATTTGCATTTCTTACGGCGGAACAAGAGGACATGTAAATAAACTATTATAAAGAAAATTCTAACTAATAAAGACTTTATTATTACTGAGAAAAATTTCTGCCGCTTTACTTAAAATTAACATGTTATACCTGGTGAGGTTGGCTTGGGTTCCTGAGATGGTGGTTGGAAACCCTTACTAACTCATACTACCTCTTTAATGTAGGTAGGTACTAAGTAGTAATAAGTTCAATAATAAGTAAAATATTGGTGCAAATTTGCAAATTTTTTCCTTACAAACTTATGTGTATTCTTAAAGTTTCATCAATATATACACACCAACCAACTAAAGAAAAATTTCACCAAGGAACACGCATGTCTTAGAGATTTCGTTAATGTTCCCCTAATACATGTAAAAACTACCAATCCGCAATTGACTAACGATCGCTCCTATGGCTTTAATTATTCTCATTCGCAGAAACAAACAGTGGAACGCTAAAAAGAACTGATGACGATGATAACGAAAAGATTAATAAGGGCTTAATAATAACGATGAAAGATGATTAACGAACCTTCTCATTTGTTTAAACTATGAAACGATTAAAAAATTAATACTACTAAGATTTACCATTACTGAACAAACCACCCGCCGGTAATGGAGGCGGTGTTGTTTATGAACTAGAACCAAACAAACAAATTATATGAGCCGAGAATACCGTAGCAAACCAATTTCTTTGCAGAGAAATGCAATTTAAAGAAGTACCTAAGAGAAGAAAAGACACTATATAAATTAACATCGCCACGTCGTCTACGAGAAAACGAGCTGTTCTTAAACCAAGTATAAAAAATTACAACTACATTTTTACTTGCAGCGAAGCACGGTGTATTTCTCGTTGAAGCGACGGAAGTAAGCGTCTTTCGCGCCATTAGCTTTTATAACAAAAAATTAGTTTGCTCCTATTTTTTACCGTTCACGCTTCGTGACGAATTTAATGCGGTTTATTAAAGCGCTTGCCAGCGAGAAATTCAAATAGGATTATGATGTTGAAACGTCACTCGCAGACACAAATTACTTATGGTGAATGAATGACAGTTACCCCTCACAAATTAATACTTTTCTCTTTGTGTGGTGAATGTTTTGTGGTAAGTAGGTACGCATGTTTACCGCGGCTTGAAATGCCACGTATTAATTTAATAATGTAAATTAATGATATTGTATTTAAGAATATAGGACTAACGAATGAATGAATGAATAAAATATTTATAATGAATAAAAAAGATAACGATATCGTAAAGTGTTTGTTGAAATAACTTCCTCAATAGAATAGTCATGTAATCAACAAACATTCTATATTCATTTCTTATTCCGTTGTGTATACGTTATGAAAGATACAAAACAAATATTTAAACAAAATCGTTAAGACAACACATGCCGATACAAAAATATATGTGTATCTAATATACCTTCTATGATACATTTAATAAACACAAAAGTGTCATACTATTTTAACACGAGAGGTCAAAACAATATCTTAAATTTTTCCGTTATGTCTGATGACAAATTTGATAAAATAGATAATCCAAAAAAGGTTACAAGGCCAGAGGAAGTTACATGAAGAATGAGAGGCTACAAAAATTAGGGGATCAGAAGGTGTTCGGAGATCTCGTTACGCTCGACTGGTATGGGAATAATAATAATAAATGTAAGTAAAACGGCACTTTGTAAATCGGGTCGGGATGTATTTTCTTAAATGAGCGTACAAATTCAGGCGTCTGTACCAATTTATCCGCGATCCAACGGGCCGGCTCGCGTCGGCTCCGTCCAACCGTCAAATTCATTTGCATTTCATCGGGGCGTTATCTTATTACCATTTACCGATTCTTTTTCTTTTTCGTCACTAACTGTGTAATATTCGATGAAGCGTTTGCGAGGATGTGGCCTTTAATTGTTAATGTTGTTCTATCTCTCTTTTTCTCCTTGTTCTCTTTTGTATCAATTTATTTATTGAATGAAAAAGTCATAAAACGAATTTTTACATTTTTTCAAGTATCTGTACTTAAAAGATTATCAACAATGTCTTGACTAAAAATATTCTCATCGAAGGATATTACGTCATAGTCTGACAATCTTTTCAAAGCCTTTGAGTCTGTACATCGCATTAGCATTGGATATGCACGAAGCATAATGCGCTGGAACGATTTGTTCAAAGTATGTATAAGTAAACTGTAGGAGCATGCAAATTTTCTCTTTTCAATTTGCCCTCGTCTACATTAATGATTGAGCTTCTGATGTACTCTGCAGAACTAGGCACTCCCCACTTACAGCCATTAAAACTACTATGAACTCTTTATTCAATGTTCTGCCGTGGTATGGATTTTCGAGTTTATTTAACGATGCTTCATACTAAAGAGTCCATTATAACGCCACTAGCAAAATTCAACTCGGTAATGGATTTTGAATTGTTGGAGAAATTCACATTTCGCTGGATTATTTTTGTATGAAACATTGTTCGATACACCTGACGTTAATTATTGTTCTGCCGTCTTAATGTTTTATTTTGTATACATCAGTGGATATTGCTAATTCAATGTATACATTAAAAGACATTTAAGCGTCACATCACAGGAACTAAAGGCATGGCTGAAAAATAATGCCGTTTGGCATTGTAAACTTGCTTCAGATTAACCTGTATCATCCCTTATTGCGCATCAATTTATTATAAACGACTATTTCAATTATCATTTTTAAATGCCTCTTAAATTTTTTTGTGCCAATAAATATTTTCAGAAAGTAATAACTACAGTAGACGTTCCATGCAATAAATAGTGTATAGAATATACCTATTCCAAAAGGTAAACGCTATATTACAGGCTAAATCCAGCGTTAAATTTCTAAATTCCTGTTTAATTGTATTACGAGTACAAAACGTTTAAAACAATGTAGGTACAATGCAATTTAAAAACGAATTTCTCACGAAATTTACCGTAGTGTTTTTAAATATCTTCTCGTATATTAGAAACATCTAGCAACCTCAGCGTGTACAGAATACAATTCGTTTTATATTACCCAGCGCTTGTAATTTTCATCCCGTACAGCGGCGACGTAGTAAATCTACAGTTGAATATTAAAAGTGAACTATTATTTACAGTTTCTACATTGAGAGTATAAAATACAACTGCAGTCTCATCTAATGAAAGATGAAACAGCTGTTGCCTGGAACAAGGTTGCCCGCAAAGTAATTATTTTTGAAACAAAAGCGCTATATAACGTAGTAGTTGTAAAAGCGCTAAGCGCTATGTAGCCGATAGATGTAGTGTTGCCGCTACAATGTTTTTTTAAATATATATACGTCGACACAGAAGATCCTGAAGCGTTCTGATTACTAATCTGTTCTAATTTTTCTGATCTTGGTAGTGTACTGCTCTCCTCTGCCTAAGCATCGGGGGAAAAATAGGCGCGATTATATGTTGCTGTAACTTTAAGGCAGTTTACACAATTCTCTCATATAAACTGATGTCAGACACTCTTTGTACATACATTTTCTCTTATTGTGCTTTTTCTCTAGACCGCACGGAGCAGCCGTATGAAGTACTGGTATATGTGACTTTTTTTAGCTTCCTATGAATGCATTTGCAATTTGCAAATTTGAAAAATTAATTTTCAACTAAATTTTGACAGAAAGACTTCGTTTATGCGTAAAATAC